>JACEEZ010020268.1:0-31926 GCA_016584305.1 Chionoecetes opilio
TTGGGCGGTCCGCAAATTCGGCAATTCCGCAATTTTTTCAGGCTCTGTAATTGCGCAATTCCGCAACAAATTACCATTCCGCAAGTTGCGGAATTCCCGGACTAAAATTGCGGAATGCCCACCTCTGGTATTTGGCATTGTCGGTACCTGTGCAGGAGGACAAAGATCCGGATATTTAAGTCGCTTGTGATTCCTGTCTTACTCTATGGTTGTGAGACAAAAACAGCGACAGAGAACTAAATAGCGACTTAAAGAGTTGAATCGATGCCTTTGGAAATAAGTGTCTTCGCAGAATCATGGGGTATCGCTGGGATGATTACGTGTCAAATGAAACCATTACACCGTGAGACTGAATCGAGGCCAATTACCTGCATAGTCCGTCAGCGCCAACTTCGGCTTTATGGGCATGTGGGCCGTTACCCTGGAACCGATCCTCCCATCGGGTTGTATCTGTAAGAGACAATCCGGCATGGAGGAGGCCAAGGGGCGCCCACAAGGCTCGTGGGCTGGGACAAGTGATGTTTCTTGTCGAGAGCTGCTTGGTATGGGAAAGGAGCCTGCATGGGGACTCGCGCGTGGTGATCCCTGGGAGTGGTGTCGTGGGGTGGGCGAGGCGACGCGCCCCCCGGCGTATGCCCCCAATGATGATTGTTTTGATAAACCATGTTGCATGACAACACAAATTGTAGCTGGTTTGGTAGGAATATGGAAAATAAGTAAAGCCTCCCACCCCTAGACCCGACATCCTGGAGCTTGACGGGGAGGTTCCTAGAACGGCCACCAGATGGCAAGTCAGCTCACCGTTTTTTGGGAGGGTCCATTGGGAGTGTAGTTTCTTTTCACCTTTTTGGATTAAGATACAATCTCTCTATGAGCTTCCGTCGCAAATCACTACTTTCGGAGATACTATAGATATTTTTTAAAAGGAAAGGGGTGTAAATATATGATATGAAAAAGGGGGGAATTATCCACCAACCACCCTCTCAATATTTGGCAGAGTGGTGGTTTGTTCCCCCCCCCCTTGTGAGGGAGGTATTGTCCGCTCATCAAAGGGGGTGCGTAGAGATGTATATATATAATTATAGTGGAAATGGGTATTGGTTAAGGTAATTTGAATGAATGATAAGTACTGGGATATTATAAATGACATTCTCAGTGCTATTAACCATTTGCACCTTATATAATTAGCACCTTGTTTGGAGCGACTGACTATTGGTCGTCTTCATAATTTTGCTCCTATCCTCGTGTATACTTGGCAAGGTATTGGTAGCGGGGGCTCGTCGCCCACCGGAGAATCAGTTTCATTCCAGCCTCACGGGATTAACATCTCTTTTTTGATTATAACGATGAAAACTGTACATACGTTCATTTTGTACATATAGTGATAAAAAAAATAGGACGTGGTTAAAATACGACACACTGATTATACCGCCGCGTCAAGATAACTTGGTGTGACAACCTCCTGTCACCCTTATCAAAACACACCGCTTCCCCCCTTCACCGGCGGCCTTGATCACGCACGACCACTTCGAATAGCAAGACTTTGTAGTATTGATTAAGCCTACAACCAATTCAACCCTACTATCCACCGATAAGTATCCTAGTTAGTTGACTAGTTGGGGTATTGTGTCGGGATGAGATAGACAATGGGTTTGTATAGGTAAGACCTCAATAAATTTTGTTTGTGACAAAAAATTTCCACATTGGTGCCTCGAGTGAGGAATATTGGTGACATGTGATCAAAGTGGTCGTTGTGAGGCGCAGTTATGGCCTACCAAAATTGCTGGTTATGAGTGCGGAGGCGAGGTTTTTCCCGCGGCGTCGGGAACGATTCAACAGCCGGGTGATTTCATACACCAGTCAGAATATATTGCCTGTAGTTATAGTTAGTTGTGGTGGTTAAAATTATACACGCCTCGCTACGCGTCTTGATAACGAGCAGGCATTACCACCACTTGATATAATAATTTAATCAACTAAAATTTAAATTTTTAGGGACGTAATTTTGCATTTAATATTTTATTTGACTTATTTTTATAACTACTAAATCCATGGCGAAATTAGCTAAGCTTCATTATCGGCTAAATTTAGCAATGCTCCCCACGAATATAATAAGTGTGAGGATGCAATTAAGGCAATACCTATTGATTATATTAATTAAAGACAGATCTACCATTGTTAAATGAGCAATGGAATAAATATGAGGAACTTACTGCCTATATGAAGTTCATTAAGACAAGCTGGGGATAAAGAAATTATTCACCAATGCGTGACCAATCATGAACACGAATGTCAAAGATATCTCGATAAAGTAATTGAATATGAGGGATTACTGGAGTGTGCTCATATTCCATCAAACACTAAAGCTTCTTTAACCCAAAATTTGCAAGGTATTGAGCAGGAACCCCCCCACAGGGAGATCACGATTATTAACCTAATGGTAATCAGCTACATCACCCACCCTTAGAGTTTAAAGATCCCCGTTAGTGGGTATTTATCCTGCGCCTGTTAAAGTTACGCAATCAACAGTCTGTAATTAAGATTCAAACTTCTCAGCCTACCAGTAAACCACTAAGAACCTACTCAAATAATAGATACAATCCCAAATCCAGGGCTACTTCTAGTGAAGTACGAATAATAAATTCTATCTTATTGAGGGGGAACATCCACCCCCCACAAAGTAATATCTATTCAGATTGTTACACGAGAGTTGAAAGGTTAATGAGCCTTTTGGTATTGCCTAACCTGTCTCCGTGGTAAAACATGCTTCAAATGCATGCCCTATAAACTTAAGAACTTGTAGGAAAAGTAAACATCTATTCATAACATCGCTCTTTGTCCTAACAGTTTATTAACTCAGACCCTACAGTAGTTAAAATGGCAGTCACTAATAAGAGTAGTTCAGCAGCTGTTCCTACTGCAGAATTGAAGGTGGGGCCACAATGGTAAATTTAGTCATTGTAAAGACAATGTTTGACAGTGGTGCACAAAGATCCTTCATAAGTAGGGGGATAGTTGAAAATGTTACAACTACCCATAAATTAATAAAGTGAATTTAGCCATATCAGGGTTTTTTTGCCCAAAATAGTCTCAAACCTTTTACATAGTTCAACCCCCAGTCCAATAGGAAAATCTAAATGTAGGGTAGCTGCTGTAGTTAATAATATTGGTATTAGTTTAACTGTTAATGGACTAAAAGACACAGCTGTAATGCTGAGGGATAATGGTGTAAACTAGTTAGTAATACCTTTCAAGGACGTTTTATGGTCCCCTTCCAATTAATAAAAGGGGCTGATTATTTTGGGCGTTACCTAAGGAAGGTCATCAAAATACATAACGTCTCTATGTTCAACCAGTGCTGGTGGTAAGGTAATACAGGGAGATCCCCAAGATACGAGCAGTTTGGTTCCACCTGGCATACTCGTAAAGCGAAAGCTCGTATAGCGAAATACATAACTAATGATAAAATAAGGGTTTGGTTCCAGGTCTCCATCAAAGTCATGTTTTTCAAGCTAAAAAAAAACTATACCAAAAAACAACAAACACACAGCGCCCTATATTACCCACACTGTACTACCTATTCTGTAGAAAAAACATTCTGAAAGAGAAAATAGCACACAAAATAACATAACCGCACCACCACACCACCGCACCACCACCCAAAACACAGTGAATTAAGAGTATGACAGCACAGTGGGACGAGGACAATAAGTCACAATAAGCCATTAAGTAAACCACAAATCACAAAAATCGACTCACAAGGCACAATACAGGAAGTCCCGAAGATCGAGCAGTTAGGTTCCACCTGGCATACTCGTAAAGCGAAATCTCGTATAGCGAAATACATAAAATAATGGTAAAATATAGGGGTTTTGGGTTTTAGGACCCCATCAAAGACATGTTTTTCTAGCTAAAATAAACTGTAGCATTCCCAAGGTTGGGGCCCCACACCTGGCTAATTACCCCTAAAGGTCAGGCTGCACACCTGGCTAATTACCCTTCAGGTCACGCCTTGCTTGGGGGACCTGACGGGGCAACAAAAATCCCCCTTTTTCCAGCCCGGGAGTCCTGTATTCAGTCCGTTACCTAACAACCATACAGTGAGAGGAACACCACTCCCCTTTCCCTGTGTTCCTCTCACTGAGTGGTTGGTAGGGAACTGACTGAATACAGGACTCCCGGGCTGACAAAGGGGGATTATGGTTGAACCCAGTCAGGTCACCCCAATCAAGGCGTGACCTGAAGGATAATTAGCCAGGTGTGCGGCTCCAACCTTGGGACCACTACAAAACTATGGGCCAAACACAACAAAAACAATGTTTTAATGTCTTAGCATTGGATTTTTGATCTCGTATATTGAAAATAGACCCTAATTTACTTAGCTCGTATCATTGATTTCTCGTAAAACCGAATGCTCGTTTTAACGGGACTTCCCTGTACAAGCAAAAAAGACGTTGTACTGTAGGGATGCCGCGTGATACAAGAGAGGGTAGGGTGGGTAAGGGGCAAGGGAGGGGGGTGTAGACCTCTTCCACTGCCCCACAAACTCGTCTCTGCGCATCTGAATCATTGTACAGTCAAACCTCGATATAACGGACTAAAGGGGGGGGAGGACTGGTCCGTTAAACCCTTTTTTCCTTTTTTAGCGGGGGTTTTTTTTCCCAAAGGGGTTAAAAAAAAATTATAAAAAAAAAAGGAAAAAAATTGTGAAAAAAATTAGAAAAAACCAAAAAACAAAACCAGACTGGGGAGCTATGTTGGGAGGAAACCATTTTTTTAAAAAAGGGGGGAAACACACATGTGAATTTGGCCCGCTCTACACGTAAAATAAATGGAAATAATCAAAAAACACAACCAACCGTTTAGCTTTTCCGTCTGTCTATTCAAGCTCAAGCTCTAATGAAAGGTTTAAAAAAAAAACAGATTCACCCGTGGTTTCCCAAAAGGAAAAAAAATTTTTAAAATCATGACTAATGTCATTATTTATATATTTTTAGGGTTTGGTAGGGGCAGTTCTATACTCGTTTCACTATTTGGGGTCACTGTACCCTGCTTTGTAATTGGGAAAAGGGTTTGATTTGGGGGGTTTTGAGGTGACAGGGGGGGATTAGCAGCGGCCACCCCCAAACACTAATATCACTTTTTTTAAAAAATTACACCAGTCTACCACTAAACACTAGCAACACAGGTTTCCTTTTCCTTATTATCTTAATATGTGATAAACAAAATTTTTTTAAAAACCCCAAAGCATTCCAAAGTAAAAGGAAAAAAAATAAAAATTATTTTGGGTTTGACATTTTCGAGCAGGATAAGCTTTTGGAATGCCATTTTTTGCCCGAAAATTTTGTCCCCCGCAAAAGGGAAAAATTTCCGTTACATCCAACCCTTTATATAGGGGTTTGATTTGTAAAACCCATCATACAGCCCGATCATACGTGGAAAGGGCGCACATTTTAAAATTGGTAATTACTAAACCCCAGTTTGAATGTCGTAGAATTGGTTTTTCGATCTCGTATTTTGGGAAAAAAAGACCCTAATTTACTCAGATCGTATCATTGTTTTCTCGTAAAAAACGGGACCCCCCTGTAATGGGACCCACCCCCATACTCCCAAGCCGAACAAGGGGGAATTATTCCTAGTCTCCCACAACCCCTTTTAATTACCAGAATTAAAACCCCACTTTCTTCCCCACCCCAAATTTAGTGGGGTTTTAGGGGAAAAGGGACTTTCCCAGTTTTTAATTTGAATATTTTTGGCCCAAATTTAAAACCTAAAATAATGTTTTGGGCGGGGAAATTTTAAAACCCTTCAAATTAAACACGGATTAGGTTTTTTAAAGGCCCTACCGGGGTAAAGAGTGTTTTAAATATGCCAAAAGGTTTCCCCACTCAGCCAAAACTTCTGTGGGATATAAAAAGGGGAAACCAAATGATCCCAGACCTGGGGAAAGCATAAAAAGGTTTTTCCCTTATTGGAAAACCAAATAAGACTACTAATTTTTTCTTAAAATCCTTAAAAGGGATAGTTTATCCTTTGAAGTTTTGGGTCAAAAACAATAAAAAAGCAGTATTTCCTGAGGAATATCAGCTTTTGGGCCTCAGCCAGCCCCCATGGGAAAAAATTAAACCAAATTTTTAGGTCGGGTCCCAAAATTTCTTTGGGGGCATAATGGGTTTCCGGGGGACAAATTTTTTGGGAAAGTGTTTTTCCCCAAAATCCCAAATTTCCCACCCCAATACTTTTCCCCCAAAAACGCCCATCATTTTACTAAATTTTTGGGGGGGAAGAATACCCATAGGAACTCTTTACATGGGGGGAAATTTGGTACAATATTAGCCGATATCAGGTAAATTTTTGGTAATCAGGGGTAGACAGGCGTCAAATTTTACCTAAAAATCTCTCAATATAATAAAAAGATCTAGGTAACTAGTGGGCCTATCTGGGAAACCCCTGAATTTCCCCGCTGATAGAGGCTCAAAAAACCCTTTTGAGGTAAATGGTAAATTTTGGGGTTTAACGCCGTATAACAAAAATTTTCTTTTTCCCAAATTTTGGCCCATGCCAATTTCCTAGTAAAATGGAATTCTAAGACGATTTTATATTTTTCCTTTTTTTGCATTTGGGCCCAATTCCCTTACTATCCCCAAAATCGAAATTTTTTAAATTGCACCCTTTTATCGAATAATGCTTAAATGATACGGGGTTCCGGTTGGCCCCTTTTTTTTGCATCATGCACCAATATGATTTCCCAAATGAAAGCGTGGAAACCCTCTTTCTGACATTTGGTTTTAATCAGGCACTACATCAAAGTGTCAAAAGCCTTACTTTCCCTTTAAACGTGTCATCTGTCCTTTAAAACCGAAGCGGGGGGCATGGTTCCCGGGGGGGGCCCGACCCGGATAAAACCCGTTTTGGGGCCTGTTGCCCCCCCCTTTTGCCACAGCCCTGTCACTGTTTCCCAAGACTTTTCGGTTTTTCGAGTGTGGTAGAAAAACCCCGGGAAAACCTCTTTATGGCTTGCCCGGATCCCCTGGATCGACCCCGGGACAGTGAACAGGTGAATGCCGGTTTCGGCCCCTGGCCGGGCTCCCCGCTAAATCAGTGTCTGCAACTGGGGCTGACGAGTTCAGCTTGGGTGTGATGCGAGGTCCTTTAAATGGTGGCCCCCTACTCCTCGCCCAAACCCCCAGCCTTTTAAAAAACTGGGTCACGGCGAAAAGGCCCGGTCGCCCCACTCTGACTCGCCATCAGCCGGGGGAGGACACTTTTGAGTTTTGCGAACCACCCCCTGTCCGAAAGGAGAAGGTCACAGCTTTTTTGGACCTTTTTGGGCTGCGACCTATCAATCTGGACTGCGTTTTTTGGGTGTGCTTTGGGGGCCCTCCTTCCCAGTCTGGGTGAACCCTTTAGTTGTAGTTTGATTTGAAGTACACCTGCAGGGGGTTTTTTGGGCTAGGATTTCCCAGGGTGTTCCCGTTCTTTTCCATTTAAATCCAAAGCTTTTTTGGTTTCCCCCTGGGACACAGCGACGGGCCTGTGGTGAGGCCTCTGGGGTGGGGCACCTTTCCCCACTTTTATCTCCCGCAGCCGGACGGGAGAACGCCCCGCCTTTACAGCCCGGACCCGCTGGTAGGAGACCGCTGGGCTGGAGGGTGTTGGGCCAGGAAAAATACTCCTATCTCCGTGAGAAACTTTACCGCCCGGCACTCCCCGGAAATCGCGTTGTAATGAATTTTCATTCACGTGGACAGCAGGCACACTGGACCCCCTGAAGCCAAATGTCAGAGGGGAGGCCGTTTATGCTGGTGGGTTTAAAGGGGGCGCAGGGGGGAACTGTTTTGTGTTTCAAACCGGGAATCTCCAGAAGGGCTTTTCGGGCCCGCATCTTTTCCCAAATGGGGGTGAATACCACCCTTCCCCCCCCGTGTTGGCCCTATTTTTGTTTCCCCCGGGAGTTTCATCAGTGAGTCGGTGGAGTCGTATGGCACCAGCAGACCATAGAGAGCCTGAGCCACCTTGAACGCAGGCTTTCAGGGGGACCGGGGTTTCCCCTGGGACAAAGTTCCAAAGGTACCCTTTCCCGATTTTGGTCCTCGTCACTGACAATGCTCCCCCTGACAACCTTGGGGGGCAGTTTTCCCCCCAGCTGTCGGGCAACCCTCGGGCCCGGGGCTTGTCCCTTCCCCCCAAACGTAACCCCCCAACTATTTTGGTACCCGGTGCTTCCCCTGGTCAAGGTCCCCGGCCGGGTGCCATGGCTCCTGCCTGGCCCTTTCCCAGTTGTTTTGGGTCGCAGACCAGGTACGAAATTGTCTGGAGAAAGGGGCCTCAGCGATAAGGTCCCGGGGGAATTTCCCGAAACCAAGGCAGCAGCAGCACGGGCCCGGGAAAGTCGAAACCGGGGTGCTTTCCAGCGGGCCCGGTTCGGGCTGGGTTTTGGTTTTTTTTCTTGCAGCTTTGGGCCCGTCCAAATAATGGATCACAAGGGGTTTCCAGGGACCCCAGCCTCCCGAGCAGTCGGGCTACCCCCCTTTTGGGAGCCTCCTGTTGCTTTCCCGCTTCTTTCCCCCTTTAGGGCAAAGGGGAACGACTCCTCCCTCCCATCCTCAGAATCCTGGTGATCTTTTAGCCCCGGCCCAGGAAAAATCTGCTCCTGCAGCTCAAAACGTCTGACCTTTCTCTTTCGGGTTCTGCTTCTTCCGCTTAGCCTCTTCTTCCAACTTCTTTCCTTTTCTGCTTTTCCAATTTTCAGCATCTCTTCTTGTCTACCCCTGTAAACATTATTGCACTTCCTCCCCAACTTTGTCCCCTGGTTTTAAAAAGCCACTCCAGGTTTTAAAATAGGGGCTTTTGGGGTGGCCAGGGGGCAGCCACACTTGCAGTGTGCTCTCGCGGGCACACTGGGGTTTGGGGCAGTGGGAATTTTTTATCCTTTTAGAGGAAAAAACTTGGGGAGGCAGGCCTTATGTCAAACAGCCTGTCCATATTCTTTTCCAGAATTCCCCTTTTTGCTTTAGTTGCTGTCTCTCCCAAATTCACTAACCTTTTTTTTCCAAAAAAATTACTATCCTTTGGTCAGGGCCGGGCAAAACAAACCACGGGGGGTTTCAAAAGGGCGTTTGATTTCTTCCCCTGGGCAAGGGACCATCGGGGTCAGATCCTTCGCAATTTTCTCACTGGGTACCCCCGTTGTCAAACCCCCCGGTTTCCGCTGAGTTTTTTTGGGAAAAAGGGTTTTCCCCCCTTTCACACGGCCCCCGATCGTAGGACCTCATCTAAACAAAAACCCCTTTCCAAACCCCCAAAAAAGGCGGCCAACTTGGATCCAGAGCCCCTATCTAGTTGCGGGCTTCACCCCAAATTTGGGTTTTCAAGGGAAACCCATCCCGGAAAAAAACGACAAAAATTGATGGTAGGTTTCCAAAAAAAGCCCCTTTACTTTAGGGGGGGCTTAACGGGTTTTCATATAAATAAAAAAAAGTCATTTTTGGGATAGCAAGAAAAAAAGGGCCAAACCAAAAAAGTTTGGAAGAGGACAAACCACCCTTAAAATTCAATTAACATAAGAAAACACCCTGCCAATTTGAAATTTTAAACTATATTTCCTTTTCATTGGGGCCTACGGCATCCCTAAATTGGGGGATGACCGTATATCAGAACAGTACTCTACGAGAAAGAAAATACAAAACTTACAGCATTTGTACAAATACTCACCGATTTCCAGAAGTTCAAGTTTTTGTCCTTGAGGTCTCTGGCCCAGTTGAGACGTTTCTCTTTCATAGCCGCAGTCAATTTTGGCTTCCGGGCGGGTCTGTAGGCCTTGAACTTTAAATCTGTCAGTTTGCGCCTCACAGTTCTTTGAGATGCATGAATGTCACTGCTTTCAAGCTTGGAATTAATTTCTTTTGTAGTGGCAAACCGGTCTTCAAGGCAAATCTTCTTCAAACAACATTCTGATCTTGGTGTAAATATCGGCTTTCGGCCGCACTTTCTCTTCCTTTGAGGGATTAATTCTTGACCTAACTCAATTTTCTTCTTGATTCGCCTCACAGACGATTCAGAGACAAACAATCTTCGAGAAACTTCTCGATTAGAATAACTTTCAGTGCTGAGCAGCACTTTTATCTCTGCACTCTTTCGAGGTGTCAAATCACTTGTTTTACCCATAATTACTGCAAGTAAATCACAAAAACAGGACTGTTAGTAAACAAGGAATGTACAATTTGAAGTTTCAAATCACAAACGAATGATATCAAAGCACAGAAAAGCAGATTAAATTACATCTCGACCACAGGCACGCAAAACACGTCTTCACTCGCTCGTGGTCAGAGCGCTACTGGTGACGCTGCACCCATGTTCAACGCATTTGTTTCAAGGTCATACTTATAGTATGTCATACTCATAAATGAGTTTCTTTTCATTAGAAATAGTTTGTTAACAACATTACATCAGGTATACAAATGAAAGTCCAGTCGTATTTGATCCCTGGTCCTCGGAAGTCAATAAATAGAAAAAAAGCAAGGTGCGTCTAATAAACTGGCCAGGGACTGTATACTGGGGATATTTTAATTAAAGGAGATAACTCTTCCCCCAATAAAAGTATATGTCTGCATATTCACATGTACCTCTATCAAGGCTGTTAATTTCAAAATAGCCAAAGACCAAAGTGCCAAAAACCACTATTCAAATGTTCCGGTGCTATGTGACCTGGGGTGATGTGACTTGAAGCGAAACTTCAGTTCTCGCCGGCCCCCAGTTGTGGAAATTATCCACCAACCACCCTCTCAATATTTGGCAGAGTGGTGGTTTGTTCCCCCCCCCCTTGTGAGGGAGGTATTGTCCGCTCATCAAAGGGGGTGCGTAGAGATGTATATATATAATTATAGTGGTAATGGGTATTGGTTAAGGTAATTTGAATGAATGATAAGTACTGGGATATTATAAATGAACATTCTCAGTGCTATTAACCATTTTGCACCTTATATAATTAGCACCTTGTTTGGAGCGACTGACTATTGGTCGTCTTCATAATATTGCTCCTATCCTGCGTGTATACGTGGCAAGGTATTGGTAGCGGGGGCTCGCCGCCCACCGGGAGAATCAGTTTCATTCCAGCCCTCACGGGATTAACATCTCTTCTCTGATTATAACGATGAGAACTGTACATACGTTCATTTTGTACATATAAGTGATAAAAAACAAAAGGACGTGTTAAAATACGACACACTGATTTTATCCGCCGCATCAAGATAACTTGGTGTGACAACCTCCTGACACCCTTATTAAAACACACCGCTTCCGCCCTTCACCGGCGGCCTTGATCACGCGCGATCACTTCGAATAACAAGACATTGCAGTATTGATTAAGCCTACAACCAATTCAACCCTACTATCCACCGATAAGTATCCTAGTTAGTTGACTAGTTGGGGCATTGTGTCGGGATGAGATAGACAATGGGTTTGTATAGGTAAGACCTCAAAATAAATATAAGTTTGTGACATCAATTCCACAAACTAACCTAACCCCACCTTTTGACTCGCTAACTAACCTAATACCACGGTTAACCTCTAAACTAAAGCCAAATGCCCAAATCCTCATTAAAAAGTGTCTGCGGCAAGGGGAAGAATCGAGGCGCTGCAGGTCACAAGAGGAAGAAGAGTGTGACGGACGTAAAACTCTCTCGACTCCCTATGAACAACATGTCATATCTCCAAAAGGAATGATTTGCAATGGAAGCTCATAGAGAATGTTCCTAGAAGCCAATAAGGTAAACAGAAACCACATTCCCAATTGTGTAGGGAATTTTGGTTCTAGTGTAAAATAATACCCTGAATTTCGGCCCTAGTGTAAAATAATACCAACAAGCTTAATAAGCTTTTACTCAGGAGTAATAATTGATACAACACAGGATATAGATGGATGGGTAGATTGTGTATATGTATGTAGATCTAATAACGGCATTTGCTAAGGTTCCCCATGAGAGGCTATTTTGGAAAATAGGAAATCTAGGAGGAATCCAAGGGATGATCATAACTTGGATGGAAAGTGATGAGAGGAAGAGAAATGAGAGCAGTAGTAAAGGAAGAAAAACTGTGGCACTCGTGGAGAATGTGGGTCCCGAAATATTGTCAGCGCGAAATCCTGTAGACCCCTCCATTTATCTCTCTTATTTCACTGGTTTTACAACTTAACTGCTGCCCTGATACATGTTACAAGCAGCATAGAGGCACTAGCTTTCCATGAGAACACTTACAAGTAATATTAGTTACTCAAAAGCGTGTACTAAAAGCGTTACGCAAAGGTGTAGTTATTATCCTTTGCCTGGATACCAGTGCATCTAACTACTCTCATAAAATAATATGTATCTCAGAGTACCCTGTAACATGCTTCAGGGCAGCAGTAATGCTGTAAAGCATGCAAATCAAAGAATATACTTAGGTAACCTACGAGAAGGTTAAGTTTTTTCACGGAAAATTTTCTAGTGTTTGCCCATCCGATCCGATCCGATAGTGTTTGGGGTATCCTTAGCCTTATCAACGGCACCCCTGCGTCGGTTTTCTGCAACTTGATTCCTTTTGTTGCTTGTGGTGTTACTGCTGGGTGTTCAGTTCTTTTAACCTATTTCCTCTCTTCCTCCAGAAGGTGAACAAGACATCTCTGGTTAATTCTATTTCTTGTGGGTTTTCAAAGTTGAATACAGGAAAACCTTGTTTATCCGGCACCCTCGGGGAGGAGCGCATGCCGGATAACTCATTTTGCCGTTGTTTTGAGAGCTACTCTTATGGAATCGCCCAAAATCACAAGGAACTGGCCAAGGGCACAACAAAAATGGGTAACACAAAGCCCGCTTAGTTGCCAGTCCCTATAAAGAAAACAGTAAGAGAATAAAATAAAAAAGAGGGGTGAGCTAATTTAGTTCGGGAGGTGTCTTGTTACTCTTCTTTTGAAAAGATGTAAGTCATAGGAAAGTGGAAAAATAGAAACAGGAAGAGAGTTCCAGAGTTTACCAGTGAAAAAAAAAAAAAAAAAAAAAGCCTGGGTCGATTAGTGCCGTTGTTTTGAGGCTGCCGTTATTTTGAATGCCGATTAAATGAGGTTCTCCTAATATGTTTCCTAGTATTTCATTTATATTTTCATTATACGGCTGCTGTAATTTCTGTAATTTATTTATTTCCATATTGTAGCCCGGGCAGTGTAGTAAAAAGTGTTCTAGGTCTTCATTCTGTGCCCACACACTAGGCACTTGTGTCGCCATCTGTGTGTCTCCTTCTGTCCTGCAGTTCAAGGCTGTTAGTTCTGAGTTTAAAGAGTAATGTTGACTCTGGCCTATTATCATACATTTTTTCCATTCCTCCATTTGTTTCTTATATTCTCTATATACTATAACCAGGCTTGATTTTTTCTCCATTTCTTCCTTCCACTGCTTTGTATCCATGCCTCTATCTTCTTATTCAATTTCTCTCTTTCATTCTTCCCAATTCCTCAAGGATACTTCCAATTCCATCATATCCATCAAACGTGCAATTTTTCATCCATTTATATTTTTGATCATCTTTTGTCTCCTCCATTACTCTTCTTATCAATTCATTTCTTTCTTCCTTCATTACTCCATTGACATATCCCAACCTGCCTTCATGATTCTTGTCTTGACCAGAGATGCTCCTATTTCCCCTTCATGCCTGCCAGTGTTGCATAGCCTTGCTCCCAGAATTGTCCTGTGCACTGTGTTTTCTATTCTTTGAAAATTTTTCCATCTTCTCTCTCTCATCTCATACTCTCCCACTTCCCCCAAAAAAGTTTGGGGACATGTGGGAATGGGGGGTTTTTTCGGGTGGGGAACAAATATGCGTTGGAAACACGTAATTAAAGATTTGTGTAGGGAGGTAAAATTCCCTAGATCTAGGGTAATTTCCTTGTATCTAGAGAAATTTGCCTAACCAAATTTAATCTAACCTAGCGTGGGGCTTGACCCACCGATAACCTAACCTAACCTAACCAAATCTAACTTAACCTACCCAAATGTAACCTACCCTAACCTAACCAAATCTAACCTAACCTCCTAGCGGGGGGTTGGGGGGGGTTCTCGAAACTTCGGTCATCATTCTGTGAGGATCGTCAGGTTCATACAGTCTCTGGACTAAAAAAAATCCAATGAATTTTCCCTAGATGTAGGTAATTTCTTCGGTATTATTTTACGATGGCACCAAACTTCCCTACACAATTGGGAACATGGTTTTTAATTACCTTAGTGTATTCTAAGAGACATTTTCTTTGAGCTTTCCATCGCAAATCAATAGTTTCGGAGATATAGAACATTTTAGGTGGGGGGAGGAATATGTCTCCTTGTTTACAAAATGCCTCCCCTTCCTCTTAAATTTTGACCTGCATCGCTTTGTTGGTATTTTATTAAACATTTTTATTATTGGACCCAGTTAGGAGGTTAAAGGTTGGTAGGTAAGGTAAGGTAAGGTAAGGTAAGGTAAAGTTAGGTTAGGTTAGGTTAGGTAAGGAGGGTAAGGTTCAGGTTAGGTTAGGTCCTGGCTAGGTTCAGGTTAGGTTAGGGGTAGATAAGGTAACGGGTTAAGTAAGGTAAGGTAAGGTTCCAGGTTAGATAAGGTTAACGTAGGTACAGGTAGCCACGGTCGTCCCGAAACAAAAGGCGACTGCAGGTCACAAGGAAGAGGAAGAGGGAGGCATTTTGTAAACAAGGAGATGCATTCCTCCTCCCACCTAAAATGTTCTATATCTCCGAAACTATTAATTTGCGATGGAAAGCTCAGAGAAAATGTCTCTTAGAATACAATAAGGTAAACAAAAACCATGCTCCCAATTGTGTAGGGAAGTTTGGTGCCATCGTAAAAATTTACCATTTTTTCAACACCCCTAACTCAAAAAACTATGTGGTTTGCGACGCATATTTTGTACCCCAGCCAAATATCCCACATTCCCCCAGGTCCCCAAGCTTGTTTTGTGGGAGAGGGGGAGTATGGGCAAACACTAGAATAATACCATTATTTTATAAGAGTAGTTAGATGCAATGGTATCCACACAAATCATAATAATTAAACTTGATAAGAACCATACTCCTGTTTGAACTTTTTGACGTGGATATTGTAAGCTTAGAGTAACTATTAATCCTTATAAGTGTTCTCATGGAAACCTAGTGCCTCAATGTTGCCTTTAACATGTATCAGGGCAGAAGTTAAGCTGTAAAAACCAGTGAAATATGGAGGGGTCTACAGGATTTCGCGCGTTAACAACATTTCGCACAACACCGGGGACCCACATTCTCCACGAGTGCCAAAACTGTGAATGAAGAAAGGTAATGAGCGGGTTAGCACAAGGATCAGTTTTGTCATGAGTAGCGAGTGAGTGAGTTTTTTTACCGTTGCGAGTGAGAGCCTACCGCTGGGTTGTCGTGGCGTGTGTGGGGGTTGGTGGTGTTGTTTAGGGCTGTAGGAGGAACCCTAGGAGCCCTGGTGGTGATGTCCTGCCAGGCTATACATTCACAGGCGTGGCAGCTGACCTGTCTCCTGGAAGGAAGGACAGGTGAGGCGGAGGACAGCGTGTTGTCGTGGACGCCAGCAGGTCAAACGTGGTGACGTTGAGGGCAGTGGTGGTGGGCATGTACACTGCAGCAGCAAGTCTTGGAGAGGGAAGGATCCTGCACCAGGGGCAGGACACAGACGCAGGCGGTGCAGGCAAATGGAACCTCCAGGCCAGTGTTGCGTTGCTTCTTGCCTTGTTTATCAAGACTCCAACTCGGGCTTGTCTTCTTCTTCTTCTTGTGACCCTTTTCTGCTATTATCGCTTTGTAGGTCGTCTGTCAAGCTCGAGGTCGAACTTGACAAAGGCGCTATTACACGGGCACTTTCTGCTCAGTGAGCAGCTGCTCACTGAGCAGATTTCACTGAGCTGCTCAACGAAACTATTACACGGTGATCTGTGTTTTGATGAGCAAAATGCATACAGACCTGAGTGCGGTAATGATACAAATGATCATAGCGCTTCCTAATAAGCGGTGCTTGTTGTAATGGAGATACCCAGCAAACATGGGCTATGCGGGCCTGTGTCGGCTTGTGCCGGGTACGTATCGGCACCGGCGGCAGGGCGACTGGTTTCGGCAAATCGGATGAAGCCGATGTCGGCCCTGCAGCGGGAACTGTATATCGGGCCAATTATTGATAAATTCGTACAGGCCCAACACAGTCTTCCTTGACTCGGCCCAAGGATAATATATTAAGTGGATGTGACATGAATGGCCGGGCCGAAGGACTTAAGTAGGGTGCAAAGCTCGGATTAAGGATAATTGTTGATTATTAGGTGGCTGAATCGTAGCCAGGCAGTCAGCTGTGGCCACTCGGCCCGTTGTCTCGTAGCCAATATTCAAAATATTTACCAGTGGAAGTGAACGGCGCGGCGCTACATTTACTGCTTTCACAGGCCTCTCAGGCTGAGGATCGAGTTCATCTTACTCCACAAAGACTTATAAAGGTACGTAGGAAAGGGTGATGACATCTTAGAGATGATAAATGCTCAAATATACAGACAAGAGTTATAAACAACAAAGCCTCAGGCTAGAGTGAACGGAACGGAGCTGCTATTTTGTTTTGTTTTCACAGTTTAATTAGTACATGGTAAATTCTAGAGTTCGTTCCCGCCCTTATTAGTGCTTTTTTTTCCTTCAGACCTTAAACATGATAATTCAGATTACCCTAAACACGTAATATAAGTGGGGTGAATGCCACCTTCAATCCCCCCGGCCCCCCTAAATGACCCCATCTCTGGATCCCCCCAAAATAATATTACTATTCTAACATCACTATAACTACCAACTACAATAACCTCCTCCCTAGCGAGACTTAATGCAGGAAACTAGAATTTTACCAGGTTAGTTAGGTTCTATTGAGGTAAGGTTAGTAATACATTTTTTGTCTTCTAGGAGGCTATAGTGAGGTTAGGCTTGGTTTATAGTGAGGTTAGGCTAGGTTATAGTGAGGTAGAATAGCAATATGTACCATAGGTATATTTTTGAGGGGTCAGTGGAGTCGTTATTATAGGGCCGGGGAGGGAGGGTGAAGGGGCAGCTCCTCCCCCACTTTTATAATACGTGTAGAGATATCACAACGTGATTGTGAAGGTCTCCGAGGAAAACCCCCGCTAATAAGGGCCGGGAAAAGGACTCTATTAATGTACCGCCTTCAGGGAGTTAAGTAATAAGGCTTATGGAAGAAGATGTTACTTGGTGTGATTGGGTCTACTGTAATGCGTTTAAAGCATTACAAGGCACGGAGTTATAACCGTACTCCAAGTTATAGACTGACACTTTGCAGCATTTCTAATCCATAACCCGACGGAAATGAGATATAACACAGGGGGGGTCGGAGGGGCGAAATCCCCCCCACCCCTTCCCAACGATGGTATAATCAAGATAAGTAATCAATGCCAGGCTGGGGTAGTAACTAGGGGGGTGGGGGTCCTGGATGGGCGCCAAGCCACCCAGTTATGGTCAGGAGAATTTCGGTCATAGAGGATATGGGTACTAAACTGCAGTTTTACTGGTCAATGGTGATGAATGGGGGTCTGATGTAGCCTTGGTACAGCAGTACTTGACCCATTAATAATGGGGCTGATATTCTAGAACTGACTCGTGTCTGGATTAAAGTATTTTTGCCCCTTTCTACTGTTTTCATAGGTGAGAACGTTCAAGTGTGAAAGTAACAATGAAATGTTGTAACCCAAATTCTTTCTTAGACTAGGTTAGTTTAAGGCAAGGACTATGTTGGTTAGTTTAAGGGCAAGGCTAAGTCTAGGTTAGATAAGTTAGTTTAATGTTTGAATAGGTAATTATTTGATACTTTTACAAATGGAGTGGGGGCGTTTTTTTCCAGTCAAGACGTCTAAAAAAGTGTATTTTTAGAAATGTTGTCCACAACTTTTAAACTGTCATCTTCATTTAAAAGAAGCAAACACCTGCCTCGGTTCTATTGCAGTTTAATACATCACAAGGCACGTAGTTATTACCGTCTTCAACTTGTAAATCCTCACCATTAGCAGCATTTCTAGATATTTTTGGTACTTTCAAACATAATGAGTATGTGGATAAAATTGTTCCTATTCTATGTATTATGATGTGTTAAGAATGATGGTCTTTTTAAAAAATTGTCGAAATGCCTCATTTTGCAGTTACTCCCCATTACTCTTGCTTCAGGTTAGCTACGCAACCAATGTCCTGGTTAGGTTAGTGGCTATTATTTTACACACTCTGTGGCCTGATCTCCAATTTCTAGGTAGATGCATGCTATGGATTTGTAGAGTGTAAATTTTAGTTTATGCGACACCCGAAAGTGCAGAAAAAAGGTGTTTAGGAAAAAAATGATAAATGTCGTATATGGACCAAAAGTTTAGGAACTATAAGGATTACTAAATAAACATTTCTCTCTCAACTTCACAGGATTTGTTACCAATGAAACTAGTTAAGTAATCATTAAATTAGTTTAGACAGCTTTCATCCATTATGATTTGCACCAACATTCTTTGTATTGTGGTCTATCATTTATATTGGTCTTTGATTGTGGTAGGGCGTACCCAGAAAATTGAAAGGGGGGGGGCCTCTATATATATATATATATATATATATATAATATATATAGTATATATACTATATATATATATATATATATATATATATATATATATATATATATATTATATATATATACTATATAAAGTAGATATAGATAAACAAAATTAGACCATTTATTTAAAAAACAAAAAAAAATTGTTTCTTTTGGGGGGATTTCTATGTTTGGATTTTTTTCTTCGATTTTATACTTTTTTATTTATTTTTTTTATTTATTTTTTATGTTTTTTTTTATTTTTTATTTTTTTGGTTGTCATTTTTTTAAAATTTTTATATATATATATATAACTCGCAGTCGAAGGTAGGTTGATGGGCAGTAGGGGTGTGTTCCTAGGCCACTCGACGGTTGCAGAAAGGTTTGGGTTTTTCGGGGATGGGATCGAACTCGGGTCACCGAAAACGCCAGTCGGAGACGCTAAAACACTCCGCTCCTCAATCCCCAAATATAATATGTATAATACTTCTATATATATATATATATATATATATTATATCTTATTTATCTCCCCCCCCCCATTTAATTATTTATTTATTCATTCAGTATTTGTGTATGTATTTCGTTATTTGTTCGTTCATTAATCGAAAATTTCCCACATTTTCTGGACTTTTTTTCCATTTTGTAACAATATACAGTGAATTATATCTTATGAAAATTATATTTATATACATCAATATTGTCTGTTTATTTACAGTATTTATTTCTGTCTAGCAGCCTGATGTGTATTAGGGCACACATTGTGAATGGATTGCTGGAAATGCCAGTGCCAGGACTGCCTCAACCACGCAAGACATGATCACTGCAGCCGAAACTGACGATTATGGCTTGATTTGAATAATGTGATAAATTTCTATCTGGTGCACTAGATTGGTCATACTGTAAGAGTATGGACCAATGTCTAAGCTCATACTTGTAAGAGTTGAGAAACCATTCAAGCCTTGGCAATAGGTTTTATTCCATTCACAAACCTGTGTTCATTAAAGTGGGGCGGTGTTAAGCGCGGCGCGACTAGTGTCCTGCACCGGATCAGCTACCCTGTCCACGATTGACACACACGCGCCAGATGACGGTGTAGTGGTTCAAAATTACCATCTACACCGTGGTCACCATATGTAGTGCCCACCTTGGGAGTGTACTCTACAGTCCTGGTTACCGATGTTTGTTGACCACACCACATTAAGTGGGAAAAATACTATTAACAAAAAATAAAACATTTAAGAAAATATGTAAGTAACTGGTTGGAAAACGAATGACAACGCGTTAAATATTTCTAATTATAATATATTTAACTTCTTTACTGTCTCACGTGGTAATTAGTTATACATTCACAAGTGATATTAATATTAAGTATTCTTCCCTCCTAGCGGAACGCACGCGAAATGACTCAAGTCGTTATCTCTAATATAGTTTACTAATCTTTGGTAACTTCGGTTTGCCACTGTCACCACATTCATTAACGATACGCACAGTAATGCTCAAGTCGTATCTAATATAATGTATACGTAGTCTATCCACAATTCCAACGTGTTCCCTCTCACTTATTTTTCTATTCCTTCTGTCTCCGTCCCTCACCACGGCTGGCTGTGACATGTGTAGGTTGCCCCCTCTGCTAAATTTGTGAGCGCCTGGCCCCCTGGTCGCCAACGCATTCTACCTTGCGGACCCTATAAGTAATTACACTTTATTAGTCCTTAGTCAACAAAAGACTCATAGTAAGTCATGTCTACATTCTCTAGTTAACAACATTTCATAACATACCTTTACCAAGGGCGAGAATATCACCTCCCCCACAGGCGACTTAACTCAATGAACGTCGAGTGCTTCTAAAATTATCCAAAACCTAGAATCCCCGTTCTCACCTCGTTTCGCTACGTGTCTAATTACTACTGGCTTAAAATATAAGCCTAACCAGTGTTTCAGGAATGAGGCGTGGAGGAAAATTCCTCGTTAGCTTATTGATACTTTGTGTATTTCATCTCTTCCCCTATAATGTAATTTCTGGGTGTTACAACGTCACACAGGAAAACTTTGGGGCCACGCCTCCAGGACCACAACATTATCATCAGATTCGCTTATTTAAACCTAAATAAGTCTACAAAACTTTAACCCAAACCTATTTTAAAACCTAACCAAACCTAAATCAAATCTAAACCAAGCCTTAACTTAACCTAATCCCAAAATTAAGTAACCTAATATACCTTTCTATTATCATATAAAAAAAAAATGTTTAAATTTTGGTAAGTTAAGGTTTGGTTTAGGTTTGATTTAGGTTTGGTTAAATTTTGGATAGGTTTAGAGTTAAGTTTTGTAGAACATATATATTTAGGTTAAATAAGCGAAACTGACGATAATGTTCTGGTCCAGGAGCCGTGGGGCCCAAAGTTTTCCTGTGTGACGTCATCTGCCGTACGTGCGTAGTCGTGGCAGGGTAGCTATCCGGGGGGGGTAGCTAATCGGCGTGCTACATCGGCATTAGGAACGGTAAAAAGATTCAACTGCTTTTTCGGCCCGCTTGTGGCACTATTCGCTGCTATATTGGCCCCTTGTGGCACTATTCAAAAAGCTAAGTCGGGCCTTGGGCCTTTTTGGCACTATTTGGATGCTAAATCGGCCTGCTGTGGCACGATTCAGTTGCTGTATAGGCCCTCATATGGCACTATTTGGAGCTAAATCGGCCTGTTTTGGCACGATTCAGTTGCTGTGTAGGCCCTCTTATGGCATTTTTTGGATGCTAAATCGGCATGCTTGTGGCACGATACATTGCTGTTTTGGCCCGCTTATGGAACGTTTTGGGTTATTCGGCCCGTTGTGGCTCAGTAGTGGCAAATTTTGGTTAGGATTCCCGACACAGATCTGACACAAAAAACGTAACGTAACCGACACGGGCCCCGGGGGGTGCAAACATGAACGCACAATTTGTCGGCCCAGCCAGGCCGAAAACTTCATTGGGTTTGCCGCTCAAGCCAATATGTCGTTTTGGGTTTACCGACAGATTTTATGCCGGCCGTAATGACAATGTTTGCGGGTAGCTTTTTTTTTAAGTTAGGGTTTGGTTTCATTAAACATAAGGGGGAGGTTGTTTTTTATTTTAAAACCCTTTAAAAGGGTTTGGTTAGGTTTCATTAAAAAAACCTTTTTAAGGGTTTGGTTTAAATTTTAAAACATAAAAGGTTTGGGTTTGGTTTCATATTACATTTTTTTTTTTGGGGGGGGGGTTGCGCAAAATAAAACTCCCATTAGAACAAACATATTGTAGGCCCAAGAAAAAAAAGGGAAATACTTTGGAATCATCCCTTTCCCGGTTTGACGAAATGAACTAGCACTGTATTTTATGCTTATTTATTACATCTGTAAAAGGGTTCCAGGTGCGCTCAGCCTTTGGTTAAACCCCCACGGCCCCTATGAAATAGAGGGCCCAAAAAATTTAAGTCCAGTTAGGTTAGGGTTTGGGTTTGGTTGGTATACTTTGTGGTTAAGGGTTTGGGTTAGGTTAGGTTAGGTATACTTTGTGGTTAAGGTTAGGTATACTTTGTGGTTAAGGTTAGGTTAGGTTAGGTATACTTTGTGGTTAAGGTTAGGTTAGGTATACTTGTGGTTAAGGTTAGGTTGTATACTTTGTGGTTAAGGTTAGGTTAGGTATATTTGTGGTTAAGGTTAGGTTAGGTTAGGTATACTTTATGTTAAGGTTAGGTTAGGTTAGGTATACTTTGTGGTTAAGGTTAGGTTAGGTTAGGTATACTTTGTGGTTAAGGTTAGGTTAGGTTAGGTATACTTTGTGGTTAAGGTTAGGTTAGGTTATACTTTGTGGTTAAGGTTAGGTTAGGTTAGATTTTTACTTATAGTGACTTTGATGATTTTTTTGTGAGCCATAAATCACTTATATTTGCTTCCCCACCCAAAAACCCCGTATTCCCGCCAGTTCCCCAGGCTTGTTGGCTATAGGGGGAAGAAAAAAAGATAGGGGTGAAGGACTTCTTCCAAAGTTTTACCAAAAATAGTGGTGTCTCTGAAAACGACCGCGAAACTCTCGTCCATTATTACCAAAAGTTTTTTTCGTAGTCATATGAAACCATAGTCGTTTCGTACACTCAGCGCAGAGTTGAACTTGGACTACTAGAGTTACGAAATGACACCAGGTATGTACGAAAATACTCAAATCAGTGTACGAAAACTAACTACTTTCAATTCAATATACCAAATTAAGAAAGTTTTTTTGATTAGGCCAAAGGCTTTTGATTCTTTTAAAAATTCCTGTAATCCCCGTGAGTAGCTTCTATGGACCACTGTGGCCCGCGCCGTACCCGGGGGCCGGGGGGTACGGGGCTGACGCCGTTATGGGGGACGAGAACTAGGGTTTCCCGGCTCTTAGGTCGGGGCCCACACCCCACTCGGGTGCTAACGTGCACTCTTACCCTCTCTCGTTTTTACCATAAAAACCACCCCTGTCATACACACCTGTAGGGCCCTCGCAACACACTCCCCTGTGTGTCACCTTTAAATAAATGACTTGAAGGTCACGTTTTCTTAGGAAATTGGGGGGTGATGTTTTTTTGTAATGTTTTTTAACAAAAAAAGGGCTATAATGTTCCATACTGTAGGATGTGCCTGAAACAAAAGTCAATCAGACCCTTTCCCATCTCGTTTTTCCAGTGGGGCAGGCAGGGTTGATGCCCTTCTTGAGATTTTTAAAAAAAAAAAGATCTTGCAATAAATAATAAAGCATCCACTAACGGCCCTTTTATAACAAAAAAACGTTTTTGCTCACTCAAATGACGAGAAAAATAGCTTCGAAGTATTTTCCCCTTTTTGTTTCCCCCCCAAAACAGGTTTTTTCATCGGGGAAAAAACCCTTTAAAAAACCTGCTCAGTAAAATTTTCTCACTAGAAGAATACCCCGGGTTGTAATCCCGTTTTTAGGGTATGCTTTATACACCTAAGCCCTGGGCGAAAGGGTAGGGAAATTTGGGACGCCCCTTTGCAAAAATCGTTTAAAAAACTACACCAGCGTGTGGGGAAGGGTTGTAGCGCACCGGCCATATATTTTTTGACCCCCCAAAATTTTTGTCGGGGGGGGTGGGGGGGGCCCGGTCCGTATTGAAAAAGGGGCGCAAAATACATGTTTTGGGAGATTGGTTTTTCCCGCGGCGAGATTTCCCTGGCAAAATATCCCCCCCGTTCGCAAATGGGTTAGGGGCGTAATTCGCGTATTTTCCCCGTATATCTGGCATGCCCGTTCGCATATCTCGAGTTGCCATGTTGTATACACACCCCAACCAAATTTTTGTGGGCCGCCTGGGCCCCTTTTTTGGGTTTTCCCTTTTAAAAAAACCCCCCGCTTTAAGAGGCCAAACCGCAGCCCACCAGAAAAACCCTCTTAAAAGGGGTTTTCACACTGGCGTTTTTTCGGATTTTTTATCGACGAAAAAGCGGTCTATTGCGGGCTAGGCGGAGATTACTTTCACCCCACGAAAATTCTTTTTCGGGAGAAAAATCTTCTTTTTCCCTTCTTTTTTGTGCCCTTTTTTTGCTTTTAGTATCGTTTTATGGGTTTGGGTTGTAAAAGCTCGTGCTCGAGTTCTTGTTTTTCCCCAAAAGAGGAAAAAAGGGAAACCCCCCAGGGGCAAACCACTCCCAAACCCCCGGTTGTGATTGTGGAGTTTCTTTTTTTGTTGATTTTCCCCGGGAGGAGGAGAGAGGCCGGGCCCGGGTTGGTATAGACCCAGGCCCGCCACCCCTGTGAGGAAAAGAGAGAGGCCAGCCCTTTTCATGGGACCCAGGACGCCAGACTTGAGGTAGAAGAGGGGGCCCCGGGGTAGGAGAGAGGCCATTTCCGTGTTTTTGTGCTACATCACAGCCTCAAAAGTGGGAGAGAATGGCGGGAAGTAGAAGGCTGCGCAATAAAAAGGGGGAAATGAGAAAAAAAGGCTCGGGTGTGGATAAAAGGAGCAAGTTTCAAAGGGAAACGAAAACCCCGAAGGGATGATGAAGAAAGGAGGGGGGACGTGCCGGAGGGCGAGGGGGGTTTGGCACAAAGTGTGGAAAGTGTCAAGTGGGGGAAAGGGATGATGTGGCATTTGAATGTGAGGTATGTGATGGGGGTTTTCAAAATTGAAGTGAAAATATCCCTGAAAGTTTTGGTACGATTTCATGAACGGGGAATAAAGGGAAGGAAAAACAGCGGAGTTAAACTGAAAGTCGTTGTAAAACGGGGAAAGGGTCAAGTTTAACATAAATCAGCTTCAAAGAATCAGTAAAACAATTTTGAAAAAAAAATGATAGGTAAACATAAAATTTTTGGGAAAAATTTACAGGGGACGAGATGAGACCCGATGGGGTTTTTAAAAGGGCAGGAAAAAGGAAAGAAAAATTTTAAAGACCGACTGAGTCCCATGGAGGAAAAAATTTCAGGCCATTTAAATAAAGGGAATAGAAAAAAAAACTGGGAAGGCCCCCCCATAGCTGATAAAATAGGTGGGAAACCCTTGGGAAGAAAAAAAATGATAACCCTCGAGGATAAGATAAAAAGGTCACATTCAAGGTTTAATGTAATGGAATTTTCCGGGGTTTATTGCTGAAATAAAAAACCCAAAGGGGACAAGATAAAATGAAAAGAACATTTTAGTTCATCATAAAAGGGATTTTTCTTTTGGTTTGAGGAAAAGGAAAAGTTTAAGAGAACATTAAGAAGGGACACAACCCAAAACAAACAAGTGGGGATGAAGTGATCAGAAAACCCCAACTCAACAGACCCAGAAAAGACTAGACGAAAGGACAAAAAAAATTTTTGATGACTTTACAGGGGAAAAGTTTTCTAAAGGGTATGAACTTGCAAATCAGAAAGGAAAAAGAAAAGCATGACAGAATGGTTTTTTATTGAAATATGTAAGGGAGTTTGGGGGTTGACCTGTTATGTGGGGTCAAATCCACAAAAATAAAATTTGGAGAAACAATGGCCCTGGTTGAGGGGAAAAAGGGGTGGGGCCCTAAGAGCCGGGCCCTACTTGGAAAGAAAAACAGGGATTAAAAAGAAAGGACATGAGAAAGGATTTGGGTTTAAAAAGCAAGCAAAAAAAAGGGGTTTGTAAAAACACTTTAGGGGGGGGGAAAAACCGACATGCCCAAAGGAGGGGATAAACAATGACAAGACACGGGAGGGAGGAAGAAAAAAGCCAAAAATGAAGTTTAAAAAGAAACAAAAAAATTTTTACAAAAAATCAGGGGAAACCCTTTTGGAGGGGGAGGAATACTAAGAGTAAAGAGGAGAGGGGGAAACCCCGGGGGAGCCAAAAACAGCACCGGGGAAAATGTGGCAGAAGGGGGGGGCCCCCACACCCCAAACGGGGAAACTACCCGGAAAAATCAAAACCCATTTGGAGGAGACGAGGACAACAAAAGACACCCCCCAAGGCGAGGGGGAAATAAATGAAGTTTGGATTTTAAAAAATTGTGAGGGGTTGGGGTTTTGGTAAAAAAGAGGATGTATGAAAGGGAAATTGAGTGAATGGAAATTCAAAATAGTTGGTGTGATAAAAACCCATTTAAGGGACAATGTACGAATTTCATGAAAATGAGTATAGATGATTGGAAAAGGGCAAAAGGGAAAAAAGAGAAACTAGGAGGAGGGGTTGCCCCCTTTTTTCATAGAAAGGAAGGAAACCTTAAAGTAGATGAGGGTAGAGGGGTAATTTGTTTCTATGAGGTTTAGGAAAGTTCTGGCTGTAGAGTAGAATGTTTGGGTCAGAACGAAAAAGAAAAAAAGTTTTTAGTGATTGTGGTTTTACATGACGGTTGAGGGTGATAGGGGCAGGGAGAGAGAATAGAAAAAAAGTAAACATTTTTAAAGAAGAATTTTTTGAACCATTTCCGGAGAGAGTTTTGATGGTTATGGGTGATATGAATGCACATCTGGGTATTTTAGGAGAGCAAAATAAAATAAAATTGGGGGAAAAAGCTTTTGAATTTATAGATGAGTTTTGGGGTTAGAAAAAAACCCAATGAGGGAAAATTTTGGCAGAAAGGGTTTGAGTGACGTGGAATGCAAGAAACCCGGGGAGTGCAATTTATTATGTGTTTGGGAAAGGGCCCAAAAAGGTGAGAAAAGGGGTTGCTTGGGAAATTTTATAGATGGGGGGGAAAAGGGAAAAATTGATATTGTGTCTGATCCTAATAGGTTGTAATGGACTTTTATGAAGTGGAAAAAAAATTGAACCAAAAAATAAGGACGGTTTAAGAACAAATGGAGGGGGAGAGATGCAAAAAAGGGAAAATTTTCCCAAAGGGGTCTGGGGTGAGATTTTTGGGGCAGGGAAAGAGTACAGGGGGAAAAGAGTAAATGGAGAGACTAACCCGGGAAAATGTTTAGGGAGGGGGCCCGCACTTAAAAAAAAAAAGGGGTTATTAGAAAAAAAATGGAAGGGAAAAAGAGAAAAAAAACCATGGTTGGGAATGAGGTATTAGAGAGGCAAGGGAAGGAAAAGAAAAAAGGTTTAAAAAGGAAATGTAAAAAAAAGGGGGGGGTTTTTGAAAAGGAGGCAAGAAAGTCGAAAAAAGCGGGAAAGGGTGAAATCCCGAATTTCATGGGGCAAAAAAATTTTGGGAAAAAGCCCGCGGGCTAACAAAAAAGAAAGATAAGGGGATGCGAAATTATTTTGTGAAAGGAGTAAGATTTCCCATCCCTAAAAGAAAAAAGGACTTGCAGGGGGGCGGTTTTTAGTGGGACAATTTCAGAGAGGGGAAAGGAGGGATTTGGGGAAAGAAGATTTTGAAAGCCCTTGAAAGTAAATGCTTTAATGTGTTTAAAAGAGAGACAAAAATCCCAAAGAGGTTAAAAAAAACTTTTGGGTAAAGAAATAGGAAAGGGGGTGGGTGAAAATCTTTGAAAGTAAGACCAGAATGTTTTAACGTTGGAAAGGGAAAAGGGTGCCCGGGAAAAGTTGAATGAATGGATTAGCAGGGATGAAGTAAAAGGGAAAGGGGAAGGGAGGGCAAAAGAATGAAAAAGCAGCAGGCCCGATGAAATACCATATGAGATGTACAAGAAAAGGGGGGAGGGGGTGATTGGGGCAGGATGACTGGGCCTATTTTAACCGTTTTGGGGGGGGAAAAAGAAAGGGGGCCAGAAAAATGGAATGAATTTTAGATTTAAAACCCCCATTTCATAAAGGAGGATACAAGAGTAAAAAAAATGAATTGAAGAAATATAGACCAATAGCCCCAATGAAAACGGAGGTAAAAATTTTTAGTGCCCGGGGTTGAAAGGGAAAAGGGGTTGGAAATGGTTTTTGAGAGCTATGGGTTTTTAGGGGGAGGAGCAAAATGGTTTTCCCAGTTTGGGAAAGGGGGGAGAGGGGCAACATGTTTGGGGTGAAAAAGAAATAATTGAAAAGAAGGAAAAAAGGGAGGAAAGAAAACTGTACCTTTGGGGGCCTAGAATTGAAAAAAGCCTTTTGATAGAGTAAAAAGAGAAATGTAATTTAAGGTTTGGGAAAAGGTGGGGTTTAGCCAAAAGATTTGTGAACATAGTTTAGAAGCATGATGAAGAAAACCCAGAGCAAAATATAAGGCTTTTGGGAGTTATAGAAAAAAGAATGGGTGAGGAGTAGAGAAAGGGGTTAGGCAAGGATGCACTCTGTCCCCAAAACTTGTTTAGTTTTTTTTATAAATGAGGAACTTTGGGAGTAAGGGTGGAAAAAAGAAAACGGATGCAGGAGTGAGAGTAGGAAAAAGACCCAAAAAAAGGTTTTTTAAGGGGATGCAGATGATTTGGTAGTTATGATTGAGTTCCCGGCCGAGGAAAACCCCGGGGGCCTGTTAGGGTGTGGGAAGAGTATGGGGGGAGGGCTTTTGGGTAAAATTTTGCCGTGAGAAAAATAAGGTGATGATAGTAAATATAACAGAGGATGACAGAAACGCTACATGGAGGGGCTGGGAGAAAATGAATTTTGAACAAACTAGTGGGGAAAACAAAATTTCCTAGGGGTGTGCATTTGTTCCAATGGATGTGGAAAAACAAAGGCTGAAAAAATCAGCCAAAGGGCCCAAACAGTGGGTTTGGGGGGGTTGGGAGGTGGGGCAAGGATGAGGGAACAAGTATGATGTGTGAGGGGAAATGGGAAAAAGGGGGCTGTCCCAAGCATTTTGTATGGTATGGAGGTGAATTTATGGAAGGGGAGTGAAATAGGGGATATTGGGAAATGGGGCAAAATTTAAAAACAAGAATGGCAAATGAAAGCACCCCGTATGCAGCGGGCTGAAGGTTTAAAAGGTGACATGGGATGGAGTCATTTGGGAGAGACCTTCGAAAAAACAACACTCAGGGATTTAAAATCAGATGGAAAAAGAATGGAGGACACCAAGATTGGGACGGGAAAAATTTATTTTGGGTGAATTTTAGTAGTAAATGGGGGAAGCGATGCCAAAAAAATGGTAGAAAGAAGTGGATTGCGATTTTGGGTGGATTTTATCAAAATGATAGATGGGAAGACCGAAAAGTAAATTTAATGGAAGGGTGTTTAAAAGGTGTGAAAAAAGGGGCCCTTTAGTGGGGGTGTTAGAAAGTGGAAAAAATGAAAAACGATAGAGTAGTGAAGTATGGGGGCTGAGTAAATGGAAAAAGAGATGGAGCAAAAGGGAAAAAATAGAAAGGGTTTAAGGGAAGAAAGAGGCACAGCGTATGAAAGTGTGTATGAGGAACCCGGGTGGCGACTTCTCTTCCAAGCCAGAACACAGGCTTTAGATGTCAAGGGAAGGAAAATATAAAATGGTCGAGTCAAAGGGAGCAAAGTGTGCCAGATGTGTGGGCATGGGGGAGGATTTAAAAAAGTGGAAAAATGTGATACTAGAAAGTGAGAAGATAGGGGGAGGGAAGGAAATGAGCGGGTGGTTTTGGGCTGAAATGGGAGGTGACATGAACAGGTGGGTTGAAAGGACAGGAAGAGAAGGATGTTATTACTGTGGGGGGTGTGGTGAGACAAAAGTGGGCGGATGATTGAGACAGTGGGAAAAAGGGTTTTTTGGGAAAAAATGTGGTATATGAGAAATAGCCCAAAAGGGCTCTACAGCCCTAAAACCCAAAAACAAGAAAAAGGAAAAAAGACTAAGGAGCAGCCCGGGTTTTAAAAGGGCCCGGCCCCGGAAGAAAAGGCCACCTGGAAAAAATCAAAAATCAAGATCAAAATTCCCCCGGGCCCCGCCATCAACAAGTAGTGTACATTCTTCAACCCTGAATCGTTGCCCCCCGTATCCGATGTACTCTCCTTGCTGCTGCATAAACCCCCAGCGTTGGAGTGAGGAGCCAAACAGGGGTCTGGCCCCGTCCTGGATTTGCCAGGAAAGGGGAAAATTTTTGGATTATATTTTATTCCATTTGGGATGGGGAAAATTTTGGGTTAAATTTAAAGGGTGAAAAAAAAAATCTGCACGTGAGGGAAGTTTAAAATTTTTTAGTTTTTGTGCCAATACCGAAAAACATACCCAAAAATTGGGGGGAATTTGGGGAGAGGGTGGTGCTGGCTTCTGCGTTATTTTAATTTTGGCCCCGGGGAAAAATTTTCGCAAGTCGGTAAAATAAAGACCCACCCATTTGGTGATTTTTTTTGAAAACTATTGCGGTCCTGACACCCCCCCCCCAGCCCCAGAAACCCCGACCCCTTCCTTTGTCAGATTAAAAAATTTACCCAAAAAAACGGTAGTGTTTAATCAGCCTTAAGGGGGTCCACCCGCAGGGCCCCTGGGTTTTTAAAGCTCCCTATTGACTCCCCACTACCCACATTTTCCCCCTTTCTCCCCCTCCATAACAATGGTTTTTCTCCTTTTAAAACTCGACTCTGCACAAACCTGACGAATGAATTTCCTGTACCCCTTGCACATTTTCCGCCATAGTTTTTTTTAGTTATTGACAAAAACGTGATTTAAAAAAAAAATCAAGGCCCTTGCAAAATCTGCAATATTTTTTGAGAAATAGATTTGCTTGAAAATTAGTTCCTAGCAGTTTTCGGGCATGCTGAACACGAATCAGAAGTCAGTTTTCAGTTACAATGAATAGAAGTCCCTATTTCAGCCAATTCACAATGACATGATATTTCCAGATATTCCTTAAAATCACAAATTAGACAAAACTTACTACAAGACATAAAAATATGATAGGCATTGCTAAATTAATCATTACTTCAATACAACGATCAGTATTAGTATTAGTATTATTAATCCCTATTTGAGCCACCCATGTCAAATGTCCATGAATCCAAAAACCAAAAACCCATGTTATGTCAAAGTACTTATCTTACCTAGGAATACTAAGTAATCCTGTAGGACTTTTAATGCCCTCCTATGACTCCTGTAGGATGCGTGAAGGAGCGAAGAGGCCCGTGAAGGACTCTGAAGGATTGTATATAAAGCGAAGGATACTTAAAAAAAATAGTTCTTCCTCCTCCTTTCCTTGTCCCACCTCCTTCCTTCTCCTCCCCCTCCCCCCTCCTCCTCGTCCCTCCTTCCCCTCCCCCCCCCAAGTTAAGACATCCCTGTTGCACTTATCTGCCAGTTTTTTTAGTTATTGACAAAAACGAATTTTCAAAGAAAATAAAAAAAGTTCTTCCTCCCATTTCCTCTCCTCCTCTCCTCCCTTCCTTGTCCCACCTCCTTCCTTTATCATATATTTCCACTTTCTCGTGATTTGCTCTTTCTTCACAGAGACGAAAACCTCATTGACAAGACATGGTTCATTTCAAGGATAATATTAAGATCCTTCATGTGACCTCAATGACTTCAATCTACATGTAACAAACAGAAGAAAAACACAAAATCAATATAACTGTAAGGTTTTTTTTAACGAGGTGAAAAATCCTGCCCCCTTGCTGCTTACTGACTGATATTTGATGCCAGGAGAAGGGAATACTATGCTTCTTCTAAATTACAGTTGTATTTTATCATAGTTAACCATATTATCAGGTAAACACAGGCATCAATTTAAGCACGAAACCTTAAGATAGAATGGATATATGCCAGGAGAAGAGAATACTATGCTTCTTCTAAATTACAGTTGTATTTTATCATAGTTAACCATAGTATCAGGTAAACATAGGCATCATTTTAAGCACGAACCTTATGATAGAATGGAATTTTCGCCTCGTTGAAAAAAAAGACTATACTGATACGACAGACTATGGACCAGACAAAAGATGGACGAATAGGTGGAGGACTACGTGAGGCGCTTATTTCAGAAAGTCGATAAGCGCCATCAATAAAAAACTAAGAAAAAGGGTTTAAAATGTTTCAAGTTAAAAAAAA
>JACEEZ010020269.1:0-10000 GCA_016584305.1 Chionoecetes opilio
CGGTTTCCCCCGCCAAACAGCAATTGGAGGCTCCCGATCTTTGGGGCCCCGAGACCGCAGTCCTTTCCAGAACCAGGGTCACACAACGGGAGTGACGTCACGTGACGTCACGAGACGTACTTGACAAGACGCACGTAGCAAATACGTGTAGTCTGAACCCCGCATCAGACTATACGTATTTGCTACGTGCGTCTTGTCAACGTGACGTCACCGTGACGTCACTTCCTGCTTGTGTGACCTTGAAAGACGTGTGTCTCGAAGCTCCAAGATTCGGAGCCGCCAATTCTTTTGGCGGGCTTTCTCCAGAATGCGGGAGCGGTGGTGCCACAATTTATAGAACATTATATGTAACTAAGTTTTGCAATATCAAAATAATGCTGTTTCCAAGGTCTGATTTAAAATATATTTATTATCAGTGATTCTGGAAGACAATATTAGTAATGGAAGACATACATGATGTGAAAATATTGTGCCCCGCTGCTTGAAGGCGGAACAGCGGCGGGAGTGACCAGTGAGATGAGATAACATCATCGTGACGTCACGGCGACGTCACGATGACGTTACCTCGTCTCACTCCCGCTCGCTCTTATCAGAAAATATTGCAGTATAAAACCGTCGTGCTTTCCTTACTTCCTCCCTTTTGTACCCCATGACACACCTATTACTCCCTTCACTATATTCCCCTTCACTCCCTGCCCTACCTATATAGCGCTACAATCCCTAACAACAGGCTATTGCAAAGGTTACAATTACAAGGTTGCAAGGATTCTGTATAGCGGGGGCCACAGGGGGGGCATTTTCGAACACTACTAAGACCATCTTAGGGGACTAAGACCAACTTAGCCCTAGTTGGACATTTTCGAAAGCAAATTTCGCTCCGCCTAGGACAGCGCAGCGAGTGTAGGCTAAGGCAGGGTTGGGGTCGTCTTAGCCCGCAATTTTCTCCGTCACCACAACAACAAGGTTATATTATTGGTTATATATTTTTATATTTTAGACTATATAATGAGTATATATAGTATATTAGGCTGTATAATACACTATGTATAAATATATATATATATATATATATATATATATATATATATATATATATAGATATATATATATATATATATATATATATATATATAGCCTATATAGTATATGAAAACTATGGTGCCCCCGTTTTTACACCCCTTGTTCACCAACTGTTAATCGGTGAGGTTAGGTTAATTAATAAGCTTCTTGGGTATACGCGGTGAGATTTGGTGAGATGAGATCATTAGATGAGGTTAATGGTGAAAACCCTGTTTGGGGTGGGCTGGGTGGACTAGATATGGTTTCTGTGTTTTTTTGAGTGGACTAGATATATGGTTTCTAGTTTATGGTTTCTATCCTAGCTGGGATATTATTTGATGAGGTTAGTACGTTGCTTTACTCGTAAATCACTTGGGATATTGTCTCTTCACCAGAAAACCCTGCCTCCCAGCAGCTTGCTGGGGGAGAGGGATATCTTAAAAAAAGAGAGAAAAAAGGAAAATTTTCCAGATGAACACTACTTCCTTTGGTGGACGAAACTTTTTTTTTTCTGGTGAGTTTTGATGTTTTCGAATTAATCTGCTAACCAGTTATGTCACAAATAACTTTTTTGTGATTTGGAACAAAATGACAAAAAACTAATTGAACCTAACCGAATCTATACCTAACCTAACTATATATATAAACAAATTATTTGCGACAGAAACAGTTAGCAGATTAATTCTAAACATATCAAAACTCACCAGAAAAAAGTTTCGTTATTCACGATAATATCACATACTGGCTATGTTGTGTGTGTGGAGGATGAAAAGGGAGAAGGAAGAGGAGGGAGAAGAAAATAATAGAAGAAAAAAAGGAGAGAGAGAGAGAGAGAGAGAGAGAGAGAGAGAGGAGAGAGAGAGAGAGGGGAGAGAGAGAGAGAGAGAGAGAGAGAGAGAGAGAGAGAGAGAGAGAGAGAGAGAGAGAGAAGAGAGAGAGAGACGAGAGAGAGAGAGAGAGAGAGAGAGAGAGAGAGAGAGAGAGAGAGAGAGAGAGAGAGAGAGAGAGAGAGAGAGAACAGAGACAGACTCCCTCGGCGTGGTAAAACGTAGTTTCCCGCCAAATACAGACTTGTGTCGCGCGCGCTGATTGGTTGAAGAGGTGTGGGGCACTAAGAAGGGTTGGCCTTACACGAGGCTAAGATGACGCTCGAAAATGCTTCCTTACCAGTCTTCTTAGCCCGGTATAACTGAGTCGGTCTTAGGCGCTAAGAGGGTGTAGTTTAGAGCCCCGTCGAAAATGCCCACCCAGGGCGGCGGCTAAGACTCGTCCTAAGACGTAAACATGGAGTGCTCCACCCACTCCTGAGAACTTTTCGTGACAGGAGAGATGTACTGGACGAACTTGTTGATGCATAACTAATCAAGCGATACTGCTTGGACCGAGAAGGGATTATATATGTGACAGACTAGTGGGAGATGTAATATCAAGCAACACTGAAAAAAATACGGCGATCAGTGCATGACTCAAGTCACGAGTGGTGTTATTATTCACTCTTTGAGGTGGTCATGTTCCTCCTGCCTTGATATCATGTATCGTGATACAGATTGAAGTGCATCCTCCACCAAACTGTTGATGAAGAATGGTATCATGTTGAGAATAAAAGCGATTTAGAGTAAACTCACTAAAAATTTTTTTTTTTTAAATTGAATAAGTCGTGTCGTGAGCCATGGAACAATATCCATATAACTCTATTTCTCTTCCCACTGCCGTAGTCTTGATAATTTTCTTATATGTTCTTGATATTATCTGTTAATATACCAAACCCCACCTCTAACCTAACTTAACAATTTTTGGTTGAAAGAACTAGATTCTAGGTAGTATATGTATCAGCATTATTATTCAATTGCGCCATGGGAAATTGGGTTTAAAAGACTCAGAATGAAGAAATCTACACTATGAAACAGGTTAGAATTGTCAGGCTCGAGGTTGACCTAAACCAAACGGTAAATATTCCGCAGGAGTTGGCGGTGCCAACCACCCGGACAATCGCGCACCATCAAATTAGTTTTTTTTAACCTAAATAACTCAACATAACCTACTCCAAATCTACCCTAAGCTTAACATAACCTACACCAAACCTTAACATAACCTAAATCTAACCTAACCTAAACTAAACGTAACCTAACTCAGCAATTTGGTAATAATGGACGATGACTTCGCGGTCGTTTTCAGAGACACTGACTATCTTTTCCTGGTCTTCAATAGGTGCATTTTCTAATGGAGATAGTTTTATTTTGCGCAAACCCAAAGTTAAAAAAAAAAAAAAATCACCGAATTTTATGGTACCGTTTCCATTAAAACACTGTATCTCCATCAGAAAAAGCACTTAAACTTGGCCGGGAGAAATTAGCCAGGGTCTTAAAGGTTTTAATGAAACCTAACCTAACCTTTTAGGTTTTAATGAAACCAAAACTAACCTGGAAAATCTTAAAAACAAGGTCTCCACGCCAAGCTGACACAAATGTTGGCTTTACGTATTGTTACGAAACGAGGAGGGGGGGGGGGGGGGGGGGGGGGGGGGGGGGGGGTCACCACCACCCTCCGCTTCGTCCACACTTAGGGGCTCGGGAAATGGAGGGGCGGGAAGGGACTGAAGGGAAACTAGGGGGGCACTTGGGTAGTGGTGGGGCATCCCGGAAAAAAGCACCAAAAATTTTATCACCAATCTTCGGGTCCCACAAATTTCTATCCCCGGGCGCCAAGGGGTAGGACCACTCTTATTTGAAATTTTTTTTCATTATATGTAAATTTTTTTTTTTGAAAATTTTGGAAATTTTTTTTTTTTTTTTTTTTTGGGAAAAAAAAATTTTTTTTTATTGCAAAAGGGAAAATATATTTTTTTCCATCTTTTTGGGGTTGAAATTTGTTTTTAAAAAATCGAACATCTAGAAGTATTTTAAAAAAAAATATTTGAAAATTGGGTGTCTCGGGTGATTTCCTCGCATCTAAGCTTCATTCTAGAACCGGGGCGCCAAACGACCCAAAAACAGAAGATGCATGCACAATGGACATTTAGTTTTTTTTTATTTAAATTGTGCATATTATTTTAAATTGCTTTGTTGTAATCATATTCTGCTTTTGTTGCAATTTCCCTTATATTTTTTTTTTTGATGTTTTTTTTTAATTGTTTTTGTGCTTGTGAAGGGCCCGGAGGAGCAGTGGGGGCCTGCGGGGAAAACCCAACACCTTCAAGAAGGGGATATCCCCGGGCCCGGGCGGCACGCTTCTCACTGAGTTTAGCGGGAGTAACTGCCACTCAAAAAAACGCCAGCACCACGAAAAAGGGTTTGTCTGCCGCAGAAGACTTTCACAGCAAACATGGGCCTTTTTCAAGTTCAACAAATGACAACCCTTTCCTAGAGGAAGGAAGCGAGTGATTGCCTCAAACACGCGGCGTGTGATTGGAGAACTGTGGCCAACACGTGCAAACCATAAAGAATGGGACAGGTCTACACAGCCAACGAGGCATCACCCTAAAAACAAGGCAGTCCATCCATGAACCTTGAAGAGAACTCATTCCCTCTCTTCGATCATCATCCAAGGGGAAGGGGAAGAGTCAGTGGTTTTCCCTTTTAAAAAGATGAGTGTCCCTCTTCCTCTCTGTACATATTTGCTCAGAACGGGGTCAATAGGGAACCTTCTTCCAAACATGAAAATTTTTTCCGCACCCCCCCCCTTCTCTATCTGAAAGAGAACACTGCGCCAAGGAAAGAAGTCAGACCTCATTGGTATCCTTTGGAAAAACCAAAAAACTCTCAGAAGGAACCCCCGCCTTTTTGGGTTGCAAAAATACCCACGGTGCTGCGTGGTGTATCTGCTTCCTTTTCTAATGTTACCACATTAAATGACTACGCTAATGAGGTTTTCATCCCCAAAACATCCGGGAAGCTTCTTGAACCCCTGCGAAGGGGCGATGTGGTTTTGGACAGCTACATGCCAGCGTATAAAGGATAAACAGAGGAAAGGGGGAAAGGTGTACAAGAAAGGTGGGTGGGCCAACAAGGTGCCCAGAAAGGGGGCCCGACTTCCTCCGGGCCAAAAAACAAGGGGGAAGCTTTTCCATTCCTTTCAGAAAAAGCGGCCCGTGAGGGCCCCAGACGGAAGGGGGGTCTTCATAACATCGGGGCACAAATGTAATCATCAGGGGTTTCAGCCACTCCTGCCACGATGTGCCCCAAAAGAGGGCCGTTTAAAAGGGATTGTTTTTTCCCTAAAGATGCCGCTGGAAAGGGTGCCCCAAGTTTGGTACGCACGTCGACACAGACGTCGTTCCCATACTGAAAAAGGAAAGTACCTTTCCCTGACCACCACATCGAGGGCAGCCCATCTGGGTTACATTTGGAACTGGAAAGAACTTCATTCCCGGGGATATAAATGCCAGGGGGGCCCATGCTCTGGGAAAGATAGGTCAACCTTTTCCCTTGTTCCACAGTTTCACGGGCTGCGAACAACTTCCCCCCTTTTTTTTTTTCGGCAAAGGGAAGAAATCACAGGGAGGCTTTGAATGCCTACGTGGAGGGAGGGAGGGGCCTTCAACAACTTCATGAAACACCCTTACATGATGTGACAGTGAACTGCAAGCAATTCCATTTTTTCGAGCGCTTCAACCCGGGGTCATCTACAATAAGGAGAGCAACTTGGACTCTGTGAACAGGCACGTAGGGGAACTCTTCACGAAGAACGGCCCAATGGAAAGTTCCCCCAACGCAAAAAGCCCTCTGCCACAACTGCGCGCAGTCTACCAAGCTGGAAACTGGGGAACCGTGATCAATGGAGGAAAACCTCCACCCCCAAGGCTTTTTGGTGGGGCTCTAGAGAGTGCAAAGAAACCTGGCGTCCTGTGGGTCCAACCTCCTTGCATCTCAGGCCCGCAGCGAATGGCAAGTTGGTTGCAAAAGCGCCACGGCGGAGGACATGCTATGCAAGAAGGCCAGTGGAAATCACCGAACTATGCAGCTGCCAAGTGAAAAACTTACCGAGAAGTAATTTTTCACCATGTTGGGGGGAAATATAACCACGGTCTGAAAAAAAGTACCATTTTTCTTATTTTCGTTTTGTTAAGGGCAGGCTCCCCAATTAATTAAATACGCGATTCACTATTTACCGCTACTCGACCCCCGATTACGAAATAAAAAAAAACGAAAATTGTGTTTTTAAACCCGGGGACCACGTTTAATTAGAACGTTTAAAAAAAAAAAAAATTTAGGAAATGCACCCGAACACCTAATTTTTTAAAAAATTGTTTTAAAATACTTCTAAAATGTTCTTTTTTAAAAAAAATTAACCAAAAGATCGGAAAAGACTATATTTTCAATTCTCAATAAAAAAAAAAAAAAAAAAAAAAAAAAATTTTTTTTTTCCCAAAAACTAAAAAAAAAAAAAAAATTTTTCCCCCAAAATTTTTTTCAATTTTTTTTTTTCACAAAATAATAAAAAAATTTTTTAAATAAAAAGGGTCCCCTACCGCTTGGCGCCGGTTAAGACATAGCGGGGACCCTTGGAAATTGCCTGATAAAATTTTTGGGCTTTTTTCCGGCAATGTCCCCATCCCTTTTAAATTCGGTGCTAAACCCCTACTAAAAACCCTTTAGTGCTGTGCACGGCTTTTATTTACAAAACCCACTGTACAAATTTTCAGGGACGTAGGCCAACAATTCCTTCTCTCACCCGGATTAATTACACGCCCTTGTTTTAACACCACAAACACAGGTACACTTCCCGTCTCAACCCCGGGGTCCCAAAAACCCCTGTGAGCCTGCGATAAAAAAACACATCTCTCTCGCCCGCGTTACGCAATCCTCTCCCCGCTTTTACCAACAGTCTCCTCCCCCCCGTTTTACGCCGCCGGTACGAGGAACTCCTCCCTTGGGGAAAAGAGGGGAGCGGGGGCCTCTTGGGGCGCTTGCAAGGCCCAGCCGCCACCAGTCCCACCCCCGGGATCGGGTCTTTTCCTACCTGTTGGGTCACCTGGCTGCCCCACGCAGATTCTCCGATCCTCCCCCCAAAGGGAAGGAGAACTGGCGGGTCGACCCGCGCAAAACGAAAAAGCCCCCGGCAGGCCCCAAAGGGCAAAAAAAGGACACTCCCTTTTTCGCTTGTACCCAAAGAACAAGGACCTTCGTAACACTTCCCCTCTTTTTGATGTGGCGACCTCCCACGAAACAGTTTCCCCCCCCGGGGGAAACCCTTCCCCCTCCGGGGGATCCTCCGCCTCCGGGGTTTCCCCCCCCGCCTCGGGGAATCCCCCCTCCGGGAGATCCTCCGCCTCCGGGGGTCCCCCGCCCCCGGGGGAACCCCCCGCCTCCGGGGAAAAAACCGCCTCCGGGTGAACCACCCCCCCTCCGGGGGAACCACCGTCGCCGGGGGGGGAACCACGCCGCCCGGGGAACCTTCCCCCCGGGGGGCCCGGGTGAACCCTCGCCCCTGGGGGAACCATACCGGGGGCCTAAGGCTCCAGTCCTTAATACCTGGGGGGTTCCATCCAGCGCCTGTCCGTTTGAGCCCCCAAATCTGGGGCCCGAACCCGGAAATGCTGCTTTAGCATTCCCCCAAGTCCCCAGCGTGGTCGGGCTGCTTACTGCGGCGGCAGGGTCGCCATCTTGCCTGACCCTTGATGCGCAGTCACAGGTCCCTTCCCCCCCACCTCGGTCTCTTCAAAAGCCACACCCCATACTAAACCAATGTTACGAAAACGGGGGGGGGGGGGCTCCCCCCCTTCCCTTCGTTTACGGTCCGGAAAGGAGGGACGGGAAGGGTGAAAAGGGAAACCCCCCTTTGTGCTGTGCATGGCTTTTTTTACACTACCCACTGTACAATATTTACAAGGCACGCAGGCCAACAATTCCTGTCTCCCAAAGCGTATGGACCCTACCCAAACTAGTCCGGTTTTTTTAAACGGTGCATTGTGGGGATAAGGGGGGGTCGCCCCCCGGGTGGGCACGAAGGGAAAACTACGGGGAGGAAGAATTTTTGAGTTATTTTGCGGAAAAAGATATTTCCCGGGGCATATTACTGTGCTCTTTTTCGCTGCCAAACTATAGAGAAAACCTGAGTAAAGGTGATTCAGAGGCTTCTAAAACCAAAAAAACAAAAAAAGGTTTTAACAAAAAAAAGCCCCCTTTTTTATCAAAAAAGGTAAAAGGCCCTAAAACTGGTTTTTTTTGGGGGAAAACGTAATGTTTTTTTCCCTACCGGGGACCCTTTTTTTTTTCCTTATTTTTTAAAAAAGGGTTTTCCCGTTTGGTTGTTTTCCCCNAAGGAACCGCTCGGTTCACACCGAGAAGTCCCGGGTTCGACCCCGGCGGAGCGGAAACAGATGGGTTTTTTCCTTAAAAACCCGAGCCCCTTCCACCCAGCAGTGAATGGGTACCGGGTGTTAGCCGTGGTTTGTGACCTGCTCTCCGGGGTGCTGGCTTCGGCCAAAACTAAGGCCCGTACCGAGAGTTGAAGCGGGGTAGAGCGACGAACAGCGAGGTAGCGACGAGCGGAAAACCTTCGTATCTTTACCGAGAGTCGACACATGAGGTTGGTTGAGGTTTTCACCCTGCGGCAATGTATTGGTAACAATGTTGCTTCAAACTGCGGAGCCAGCAGTACGCCTAAAATAGTGTATAATGCGAATTTGCCCTTATACTCATCACAAACATCAACAGAAACGTTGCGATCGACTATGAAGCTGATGATATATATATTTAACTAGCCGCAAAGCCGCCCTCCGGGCGGCCTTTTTGGCTAGCTCCTGCGGAGGGCTATTGGTGGCCTTCGGCCCACCAAACACAGACTCTGCAGATAGCCCCTTCTAACTTCCTGAAATCATGGATGTAGAAATGTATGTATTAACGCTAACCCATTCACATCATAGCCCCTTCTAACTTTCCTGAAAGCAAAGCCGCCCCCCGGGCGGACTTTTTGGCTAGCTCCTGCGGAGGGCTATTGGTGGGCCTTTGGCCCACCACCTGTGTTTGGTGGGCCGAAGGCCCACCAAACACAGACTTTCCAGATAGACCCATTACCCACCACCTCGGCCCACCAAACACAGACTCTCCAGATAGCCCCTTCAAAACTTCCCTGAAATGCACCCCCCACCCATTCACCCCTCACCCACCCCTCACCCATCACCCCACACCCATTACCCATCACCCCACCCATTCACTCACCTATTACCCATCACCCTACATCAAGGTTTCCTCAATTCTCGCAACCCACTTTTTTTTCTTCACAGTTCTCGCTAATAGGCTGCTAAAAAGAAAACCAAAAAAAAGTTATCGGATCATCTTATAAGTGAGCTTAAAACTTTCCCTGGTCAACCTGATTCCAAAACTGTGACATATGATGGGATTCCGCCACAGGGGCGGCACCTATCGCGGGACAGACAGACAGACAGACAACACACACACCCCACACACACCCCACACCCCACACCACACACCACACACACACACACACACACTTTCGCTTATATTATTATACTAGCCGCAAAGCCGCCCTCTGGGGCGGACGTTTTGGCTAGCTCCTGCGGAGGGCTATTGGTGGGCCTTTGGCCCACCACCTGAGTTTGGTGGGCCGAAGGCCCACCAAACACAGACACTCCAGATAGCCCCTTCTAGCTTTCCTGAAATCATGATTGTATGTATTAACGCCAACTCATTCACATCACCCCCAACCCATTCATTCACCCATTACCATCACCCCCCACCCATTCACTCACCCATTACCCATCACCCCCACCCATTCACTCACCCATTACCCATCACCACACCCATTCACTCACCCATTTCCCATCACCCCCCATCTATTCCCTCACCCATTCATCACCATCACCCCACACCCATTACCCATCACCCCACCCATTCACTCACCCATTACCCATCACCCTACATCAAGGTTTCCTCAATTCTCGCAACCCACTTTTTTTTCACAATTTCGCTAATAGGCTGCT
>JACEEZ010020269.1:12500-120594 GCA_016584305.1 Chionoecetes opilio
AGGGCCCATACTTATGGAGATTTAGGATTCGTCTTAGACTCCTCGAGTCTTAAATATGGCGGCCGGGCGTCCTAAATAATTTCGAGCGCATCCTAAATCGCTAAGACTCGTCCTAATTTCGATGTTTTGGGTAGGAGAGGGTGTGAGGTTGTCCTAGCGAGCAGGCGGCGGCTAAGGCCCGTACCCAGAGTCATGACGGTAGGCGGTAGAACGACGAACGGCAGACCTTCGCTTACCATAAGACGTTTTAAAAACCCTGTAATTTTGGAAAGAAGAGCAAGGACGCAGTTTGGGGGTCAAGGTTTAAGACTGGGTATCCCCGTGTCTTCGCCGCAACCTTCGATGAATTTTTATTACATTCCTAATATGGAGGGATTAAGAGATATGTTAAAAATGTTCTTGCCAATATGTATTTAAGTATAAGTATAAGATTATTAGGTATTATACATGCGGCAATAAGTGATTTTAGTGATAATAATGAAGGAGGTTCAGGATAGAGGAGTGGGTAGTGGCTTGAGCCGTCGCCATCATGAAGGTCGCTGCCAGAACCCGCCAGGACGGTTCTCTTACCGCATATGTTCACATGAGCGGTAGAGAAACTTACGTATACACGCCTCTACTGTTAATTAACTTCATTAAATATATATTTCATCAACTTCATAGCCGATCGCAACGTTTCTGTTGATGTTTTTGATGAGTATAAGGGCAAATTCGCATTATACACTATTTTAGTCGTACTGCTGGCTATTATGACTCAAGTCACGAGTGTGTTATTGTTCACTCTTTGAGGTGGTCAAGTTCCTCCTGCCTCCTATCATGTAACGTGATCCCAAATTGAAGTGCATCCTCCACCAAACTGTTGATGAAGAATGGTATCATGTTGAGAATAAAAGCGATTTAGAGAAGGCTCACTAAAAAAAAAAAAAAATTAAATTGAATAAGTCGTGATTGCCATGGAACAATATCCATATAACTCTATTTATCTTCCCACTGCCGTAGTCTTGATAATTTTCTTATTTGTTCTTGATATCATCTGTTAATATACCAAACCCCACCTCTAACCTAACTTAAGTTTTTGGTTGAAAGAACTAGATTATAGGTAGTATATGTATCATATCAGCATTATTATTCAATTGCGCCATGGAAATTGGGTTTAAAAGACTCAGAATGAAGAAATCTACACTATGAAACAGGTTAGAATTGTCAGGCTCGAGGATGACCTAAACCAAACGGTAAATATTCCGCAGGAGTTGGCGGTGCCAACCACCCGGACAATCGCGCACCATCAAATTAGTTTTTTTTAACCTAAATAACTTAACATAACCTAATCCAAATCTACCCTAAGCTTAACATAACATAAACCAAACCTTAACATAACCTAAATCTAACCTAACCTAAACTAAACGTAACTTAACTCAGCAATTTGGTAATAATGGACGATGACTTCGCGGTCGTTTGCAGAGACACCGACTATTTTTTCCTGGTCTTCAATAGGTGCATTTTCTAATGGAGATAGTTTTATTTTGCGCAAACCAAAAGTAAAAAAAAAAAAAAAATCATCACCGAATTTTATGGTATCGTTTCCATTAAAACACTGTATCTCCATCAGACAAAGCACTTAAACTTGGCCGGGAGAAATTAGTCAGGGTCTTATAGGTTTTAATGAAACCTAACCTAACCTTTTAGGTTTTAATGAAACCAAAACTAACCTGGAAAATCTTAAAAACAAGGTCTCCACGCTTAGCTGACACAAATGTTGGCTCTACGTATTATACTCACTGTCTTTAAGACATCTGTTTATATTCTAATGAGTGCCGATCCTTACTTTGCCTACATGGCCGATATTAAATTTCAGCTATCCATAATGTTATATTATTTAGTTTTGGTTGCGGGTCCCGGAAGATGCCAGTAGAAGATGCTCGTAGCCGAAACGCCGTGTGACGAACGTGCATATTTTTGCCACCACTACGGGCATCTTTTGGTAGTAAAATACCAAAAGATGCCGGAAAAAGTGTCCGTGTGACACGGCCTTTAGGTTAGGTTAGGGCAGGTTAGGTTAGGGCAGGTCAGGTTAGGTTAGGTTAGGTTAGGTTAGGTTAGTGCACAGCACAAGGGGCTCGAAGAGGGGTGCTAGGTTAGGTGTGTAGAGTTTGTCATCTTTAGAATAAAGGTTCAATCTCCTATCTTCTTCTTATGGCCAACAAGCTAGGAGACATGGTGGAAACCTGGGTTTTTGGGTGGGAGAGCACACACATAAGGGAAATATGGTCCCCCACAAAAAAAATCCTTAAACTAGGGAAATTTCCCTAGTTCATGGACTTTATCGGGGAAATATTTCCCTTATATGTGTGCTCCCCCACAAAAGGAGCACACTCATAAGGGAAATTTGGCTCCCCACAAAAAATCCCTAAATTAGGGAAATTTTCCTAGTACATAGACTTAATCGGGGTAATATTTCCCCGATAATGTTCATGAACTAGGGAATATCCCTAGTTTAGGGATTTTTTGTGGGGGGCCATATTTCCCTTATGTGTGTGCTCCCCCACCCAAAAACCCCGGTTTCCCACCATGTCCCCAAGCTTGTTGGCTATAAGAAGAAGAAGAAGATAGAGGGTGGAGCCTTTGTTCTTAAGATTTACCCCTAACCTTAACCACAAAGTATATCTAACCTAACATTATAGGTTTCATTAAAACCTATAAGACTCTTGACAAATCTTTCCCGGCCAAGTTTTAGTGCTTTTTCTGATGGAGATAGGTTTTTTTTAATGGAAATGGTACCATGAAATTCGGTGGTTTTTTTTTTTAAACTGGGTTTGCGCAAAATAAAACTATCTCCGGTAATAATGGACGAGAGTTTCGCGGTCGTTTACAGAGACACCGACTATTTTTTCTTGGCCTACAATAGGTGCTTGCTCTAATAGAGATGGTTTTATTTTGGGCAAAAAAACAAAAACAAAATAATATTGAAAGAAATTAAATTTAACCTAACCTTATAGGTTTTAATGAAACCTAACCTAACTGTAGGGGTTTTAATGAAACCTAACCTAACCATATAGGTTTTAATGAAACCTAACCTAACCTTAACCACGAAGTATACATTTTTTTAATCTTTTTTTTATGGGTTTGCGCAAAATAAAACTTCATTAGAACAAGCACCTATTGTAGGCCAAGAAAAAATTGTCGGTGTCTCTGAAAACGACCTCCATGAAACTCTCGACCTGAAACTCTCGTCCATTATAACCCTATCTCCATTAGAAAAAGCACCTATTGTAGGCCAGGAAAAAATAGTCGGTGTCTTTGCAAACGACCGCGAAGTCCTCGTCCATTATAACCGGTAGTCCTTTACGTATCTCTCGCTATGGAAAGCGGCGATCATATGGTTGGCGATGGCCTGTCAGGCATCTGCCTTGCTCTTCGCCGATCATCTCGGCATGGAAAATTCCCCTCGCAGGACATAAGACATTTTTCCTTGCTTGAAAGAGCTGGCCAAGGATGAAAATCTCGTCCAGTCGTCCTGAAAACAATTATTTTTCCTCGTTGATAGAGCGAAGACCATGTCAATGTTTGTGTCTTTTGAACGGAACGTTGCACATCTGGTACAATTATCCGTATAGATGAATTCATTCGTTGTAGTCTTCAGTAATTATCATAGAAATATTAATCTTCTGTTTTTCGATATTTTTATACCTTTCTGATGACTCTTAGTAGTGATATTTCATGAAATCCAAATTGGACTCTTGCTAAATGTAGCGCTCAGCGCTTCGTCCTAAGCCGCCGTCTTAGGACGCGTCTTAGATTTTCCTCGAACCTTAGGACGCAGGGTTAGGACGAATCCTAGGACGAATCCTAAATCTCTATAAGTATGGGCCCTGGGCTCCTCTCACGCCCAGCTGCGGGGGTGGGTTACAGGGCGGGTCACAATGATGTTGGGTGTGTGGGTGTGTGTATGTGGGGAGAGAGTGTGTGTGTGTATGGAGAGAGAGTGTGTGTGTGTATGGAGAGAGAGTGTGGGGGAAGTGCGGGAAGTGCGGGAAGCTCTGTTGGCTGGCCTAACAAGGCGCATAACCAGGCCTATGACCAACCACCACTTAAATTATTACAACTAACTAGTCTACGTAACTTCTGATGCTATCTACTACCTGGCAGGTGGTAGTTGAACAGCTGAGTCATTCCTGACGCCGCACAATACCCCGCCTCCAGCCTCAGAACCAGCAATTGTGGTAGGCTCATAATTACGCCTCACTTAACGACCACCTTGAATTACATGAACATCAATATTCCTCACTCGGGGCACCAGCTGTAGAAATTTATGCTACAAACACATATCTAATGTGAGGTCTTACCTAATCAATCTAACCCATGTCTATCTCATCCCGACACACTACCCTAGCTAATCAACTATCTAGGATACTTATCCGTGGATAGTGGGTTGAAATGGCTGTAGGCTTGTATTAATACTGCCTGACGTGTGATCCGAAGTGGTCGCCGGGATCGAGACAGCCCGTGAATGACAGAAGCGGAGGTGGAGGCGTTATTGTGGTTGGCGTCAAGTGGTTATCACACCAGTAACTTGACGACGCGGCGATATTCAGTGTGTCATATTTTAACAGTCCTATTGGTTTATCACTTATATGTACAATTAACGTATGTACAAATCTCTTCTTTATAAATCAGGGAAGAGATATTAACTCGATGGGAGCTGGTAGTGTACTTGTACTTGTACTTATAGACAAGCACGTATATTATATGTTACTCCTGGAAGGGTCTAGAGTGTACTACCCTGGTGAGCGGCGGCGAGCCCGGCTACCAATCCTTAGCAACGTATATTATTCCCTGTGGCCTAGAATCTAATGATGATAGCCAATGACCGCGCTTCAAATCAAGGTGCTAATTATATAAGGTGCAAATGCTTAATATTACTGGGAATGTTAATTTATATTATCCCCAGTACATATCATTTACTTAAATTACCTTAAATAATACCCATTACCATTTAATTTATATATACATCCCTATACGCACCCCTTTATGATGAGTGGACAATATCTCCCTCACAAGGGTGGGGGGGGGGGACAAATCACCACTCTACCAATTATGAGAGGGTGTTTGGTGGATAATTTCCACATCGATATCTAATTGTTTTGAGCTCTTAGAATAGCCTAGCATTGTTTTCTAACTTATAGATGGACTTGCATGATATCAAACTGAAATGTTTAGGGCGCTATGAAAATGTTATTTGAATATATATTTGCTACACAGCCATTTCACGATGTGCGTGGAGGATGTTTAATGCTTTCATGGACCTGTGTGTAGGCTACGTGTACCTACATCTACGTTTCCTTATATACCAATTATTCTTTGCCTAAATCTCGATGAATTGCCAAATGTTCGTATTCATGCCCTGCGATAGGTTCTCTAAAATGACATATATACCAAATATATACATTTCTATTGCACATGTAATATCACTCATAAATATATTTAAGTATTTGACTATACTATAGCAATAATACACCCGTTTTGGCGCTAAGCCGCAAGCATCAACGAAAATTCGGACGCTATGTATTCATGCCAGGGATGTGAATAAGATTTCAGATGTCGCTGGAGAATTTAATTATTCATGAGCTCCTACTTCCATATGTAGCTGTATACATGCCATCAATATCTAATTGTTTTGAGCTCTTAGAATAGCCTAGCATTGTTTTCTAACTTATAGAAGGACTTGCATGATATCAAACTGAAATGTTTAGGGCGCTATAAAAATGTTATTTGAATATATATTTGCTACACAGCCATTTCACGATGTGCGTGGAGGATGTTTAAAGTAATCCTCCAGACCATTTCATTATTCCTGATTTAATGCAATAAAATCATAGCCATTAACGAGTATATCAACAATACGTCGTCACTTTTTGTATCCAGTCAGCCGTTTTTAAATAATCTGCAATCAAAATCTGCAAATTCCCCGAGTTCTCAAAACACTCCTCAAGGTTTGCAGACGCTCAGGCTCAGGCTCGGTGACGTAGCATCAGGGAGGCTCCTCTTCCCGCGCGCTGATCAGAGGCACGTAAACACAGAGATAAATATAGTACTTGAAGATATTTGGGTGTTTCTGATAGATTTTTTTTGCTATAAGCCACATGCATGCATCCTTTATGGGTGCAGCATGCTTCCTTCCCACACACACTCCTGCACACCGACACCCTTCCCACACACACGCCTGCATACACGCCTCCTTCCCACACACACGCCTGCAATACGCCTCCTTCCCACACACACGCCTGTACACACGCCTCCTTCCCAAACACACGCCTGCATACACGCCTTCTTCCCACACACACGCCTGCACACACGCCTCCTTCCCCCACACACCCCTGCACACACGCCTCTTTCCCACACACACGCCTGCACACACGCCTCTTTCCCACACACACGCCTCCTTCCCACACACACGCCTGCACACACGCCTCCTTCCCACACACACGCCTACATACACGCATCCTTCCCACACACACGCCTCCTTCCCACACACACGCCTGCACACCGATACCTTCCCACACACACGCCTGCACACACGCCTCCTTCCCACACACACGCCTGCATACACGCCTCCTTCCCACACACACGCCTCCTTCCCACACACGCCTGCATACACGCCTCCTTCCCACACACACACCAGCATACCGACACCCTTTCCACACACACGCCTGCACACACGCCTTCTTCCCACACACACGCCTGCACACCGACACCCTTCCCACACACATGCCTGCACACCCACACCCTTCCCACACACACGCCTTTTTCCCACACACACGCCTGCAAACACGCCTCTTACCCACACACGCCTCCTTCCCACACACACGCCTGCACACCCGACACCCTTCCCACACACACGCCTGCACACACGCCTCCTTCCCACACACACGCTTGCATACACGCCTCCTTCCCACACACACGCTTGCATACACGCCTCCTTCCCACACACACGCCTGCACACACGCCTCCGTCCCACACACACGCCTGCACACCGACACCTTTCCCACACTCACGCCTGCACACACGCCTCCGTCCCACACACACGCCTTCACACCGACACCCTTCCCACACTCACGCCTGCACACACGCCTCCGTCCCACACACACGCCTGCACACCGACACCCTTCCCACACACACGCCTGCACACACGCCTCTTTCCCCCACACGCCTGCACACACGCTTCCTTCCTACACACACGCCAGCACACCGACACCCTGCCCACACACACGCCTGCACACACGCCTCCTTCCCACACACACACGCTTGCATACACACCTCCTTCCCACACACACGCCTGCACACACGCCTCCTTCCCACACACACGCCTGCAGACACACTTCCTTCCCACACACACGCCTGCACACCGACACCCTTCCCACACACACGCCTCCTTCACACACACACGCCTGCACACACGCCTCCTTCCCACACACACGCTTCATTCCCACACACACGCCTGCACACCGACACCCTTCCCACACACACGCCTGCACACACGCCTCCTTCCCACACACACGTCTGCACACCGACACCCTTCTTACACACACGCCTGCACACACGCCTCCTTCCCACACACACGCCTCCTTCCCACACACACGCCCTCCACACACGTGTGTGTGTGTGTGTGCAGGAAGGGTGTTGGTGCGCAGGCGTGTGTTGGGGAGGAGGCGGGGGTGCAAGGCGTGTGTGTGGAAGGGTGTCGGTCACAGCGACAGATTCACTGTCTAACACCGAAGTACAATCGCTCATCATAACATTTGCCGACAGGTGTCAGACAGAGTGTCTGCGGTCGTCCCTGTTCTGACGTCATCAATAACAGTCGTAGCCCTGTTGGAGGGAAGTTTTTTTTTCGCGCGCTTTTTACAAAAGTCGTGTTTTTACGGAAATAAGGCCTGCAAATCAATTATTTTTGGTGGATTAGGTGTTTTGAATGTACACATAATTAGGCAAAAAAAAAAATGGGTCTGGACGATTACTTTAATGCTTTCATGGACCTGTGTGTAGGCTACGTGTACGCATCTATAAGCTCCTACTTCCATATGTAGCTGTATACATGCCATCAAAGTATCATAACTACGCTAATTAAAACAGTATTATTTGCATATGATCTTTATGCTATGAATACTGAATGAGATGAGAATAATGGAAAACATAAACATTTACGGGCGACGTCAGAAAGAATGGATGCATGCGCGCGCTCTGATTCGCCAGGATCTTGAAAGCACCACCACACCCAAAATAGTATTTTAGGTCCCCTTATAGCTAGTGCACTATAGCTAACAGATAGGATCTATCGCCACTCAGGGTAATCCTGGGTATCCGGGCAACCTTATCCCACATCTGGTGAATACCAGCTGCACTGAGAAGCTGCAACATTGCAGAAAATAACTAACTACTAAGAAGAAGAACATGTCTGGCAGTCACGCGCCGGCACCCGCCACACCCGGCAGACGCCAGACATTCATTCTGTTTTTGCCCATCGTTTCGTCAACACCTACCTGCTTCTCCTGCTACACGTGTTGTTGACACTCTCTGGTCTGTAATATATTGAGCAACTGCTTGCTTTCTTGTGTTTTAGATGGAGAGTGTGGGGCTTAGTTGTTTTACTCCCGTTCATTATTGCCCCAGTAATCCATTGGTTTATCGGGGAGGCAAGGGCGACGTGCCTTTCCTCTTCTTTTTCCAGCCGGTGTCTTGTCTCTGCCCTTTTGGCTTTGCTTTCGTGGTGGCGAATGGGACGTCCGTGGTGATTTCTGGCGGCCGGGGCTACACCTACGCCTACGCCCTGTGTCTCGGGGCGGGGCTTTCGGGGCCTTCTGGTTGCCACGTGTCCTCTGGCCCGCCCCGCCCATCCTCCTTTGTGGCCTATAGTTATATTGGTTTATAGCTATTTGTTTATATGTTTGACATAATTTATGATGTATATGTGCTCTTTATGTTTTGGCTCCGGGTTCCCATTTCCGGGGCGGCCGTCCGGGGCGGCGCTCATCTTTTTGCGCCCCCATTTTTTTGGGGAGCGGAGGTGTGTGTCCTCTTTCAGGCTAATCAGGAGACTTGCCACGTGTTTCCTGCGGGTGGCTCTTCGTTCGGGATGGATTCGTCGCTAGTGCTGGTGCCCGGAGCGTCGCAGGCGTCGCACAGCCACCCCCCACCCCCGCCCGGACCCTCCCAAGGGCCGGGTCGGGGCGTCGGGCGTTTCCTGGCCTGCCACGTGGAACCAGCGGGAGGCGGATGGATTCGTCGCTCGTGCTGGTGCCCGGAGCGTCGCAGGCGTCGCACAGCCACCCCCCACCCCCGCCCAGACCATCCCAAGGGCCAGGTCGGGGCGTCGGGCGTTTCCTGGCCTGCCACGGGGAACCAGCGGGAGGCGGATGGATTCGTCGCTCGTGCTGGTGCCCGGAGTGACGCAGGCGTCGCACAGCCACCCCCCACCCCCGCCCGGACCCTCCCAAGGGCCGGGTCGTGGCGTCGGGCGTTTCCTGGCTTGTAACGTGGAACCAGTGGGAGGCGGATGGATTCGTCGCTCGTGCTGGTGCCCGGAGCGTCGCAAGCGTCGCACAGCCACTCCCCATCCCCGCCCGGACCCTCCCAAGGGCCGGGACGGGGCGTCGGGCGTTTCCTAGCTTGCCATGTAGACCCAGCGGGCGGCGGATGGATTCGTCGCTCTTGCTAGTGCCCGGAGCGTCGCAGGCGTCACACAGCCACCCCCCACTCCCGCCCGGACCCTCCCAAGGGCCGGGACGGGGCGTCGGGCGATTCCTGACTTGCCAGGTGGACCCAGCGGGCGGCGGATGGGTTCGTCGCTCGTGCTGGTGCCCGGAGCGTCGCAAGCATCGCACAGCCACCCCCCACCCCCGCCCGGACCCTCCCAAGGGCCGGGCCGGGACGGGGCGTCGGGCGATTCCTCGCTTGCCATGTGGACCCAGCGGGCGGCGGATAGATTCGTCGCTCGTGCGGATGCCCGGGGCGTCGCACCTCCCCCCACCCCCGCCCGGACCCTCCCAAGGGCCGGGACGGGGCGTCGGGCGATTCCTGGCTTGCCATGGGGAACCAGCGGAAGGCGGTTGGATTCGTCGCTCGTGCTGGTGCCCGAGGCGTCGCCTCTTCCACTACCCCCCCGTGCCCCTCCCAAGGGTCGGAACCTCCGGAAGGGTCGGTTGGGTGATTTCTGGTTTGCCATATGGACCCAGCGGGAGGCGGACCGGAGTGCAACGATTCAGCCATCCTGCCCTGGCCCCCTTTCACGCCCCTCTGCCCCCCTTCGGGTCGGGGTATGGGTCAGTGTTGGTGGAGGGCGACGCCCGGAGTGCTGTCGCGTCGGGTTTTGGCCGCTCGACTCCTCCATTCCCTGCCCTCTTTGCCTTTCTTGCCAGGAAGGAGAGAGGGAGCGTGGTGATTCATGGGCCTGAGGATTCCCGCCGCTGCCCCCCCCCCTCTCGCCACTCTGCCCGGCACCCCTTCGGGGGAGTGTGGGTCGGTGTTGGTGGGGGGCGCTGCCCGGTTTGCTGTTGATTCCTGCCTCGACACGTGGGGACCGAAATGCGACGATTCAGCCGTCCTGCTGTGACCCCCCCTCACGCCCCTCTGCCTACCCTTCGGGTGGGGGTATGGGTCAGTGTTGGTGGTGGGCGACGCCCGGAGTGCTGTCGCGTCGTGGCTTTGGCCGCTCGACTCCTCCATTCCCTGCTCTCTTTGCCTTCCTTGCCAGGTAGGGGAGAGGGAGCGTGGTGATTCTTGAGCCTGTGGACTCCCGCCGCTGCCCCCCCCCCCTCTCGCCGCTCTGCCCAGCCCCCCTTCGAAGGGGTGTGGGTCAGTGTTGGTGGGGGGCGGCGCCCGGAGTGATGTCGCTTCGTGGCTTTGGCCGCTCGCCTCCTCCATTTCCTGCCCTCTTTGCCTTCCTTGTCAGGAAGGGGAGAGGGAGCGTGGTGTTTCTTGGTGCCTGGGGATTCGCGACGCCCCCCGCCTCTTCTCCTCTCCGTTGGTCGGGGCGGGGCGTGCAGCGGGTCGTGGCTGGCCTCGTCGGGGCAGGTGTGCTTCGATGCAGTCTTGGCCTGGATCCTCCCACCACTCTACCCCCACCCTCCGGGAGGGGCATTGAGTGGGTGGTTGTGGCGTCACCTGGAGCTTTGTCTTTCATGGCGTTGCTACTCAACTCTTCCATTCCTTGCCCTCTTTGCCTTCCTTTTCAAGGAAGGGTCGAGGGAACGTGGTGATTCTTGGCGCCTGGGACTTTGCCCCCCCCCCACCCATCCCCCTCTCCGGGGGACGGGGCGGGGCTTGCGGTGGTTTGTGGCGTGCCGCGTCGGGCTGGAGTGCGAAGTTTTAGTCATGGTAAGGCCCCTTCTCCCGCCACTCCACTCCCCCCTCTGGGAGGGGGAGTTGGTCGGTGTTGGTGGAGGCGCCTGGTGCTTCGTCGTTCGTGGCTTTGCTACCTGACTCCTTTTCCTTACGCCTGGGGCTCCGCCCTCTCTCCCCCCCCCCTTCCCCCTCTCCGTTTGCGGCTGGGGGCGGGGCAGGGTGTTCGGCGGTTCGTGGCTCGCACCGTCCGGATGGGGTCCTTCTCTGCTTATGGGGTGGGGGCGTTTCGTTCTGCGGTTCGTCCCTTTCCTCTCCCTGTTTTGCCTCCTTTTTCGGAGGTTTCTCTGCGAAGCCCAGGGCTGCTCGGCGACCTTCACGTTCCGGTGCCTCCAGCTCTGCTCCTCGCTTGCCCCGTGCCTCCGGTCAGCCCTCTACCGTCCTGATGGGTGTCCGGTCGGGCGTTGCTGGCTGACGGTCTTTTTTCCGGAGGGCGTTGTGCCCTGCCTTCCCGGCGGGGCCTTTGCTGTCCTTATGGATTTGTGGTCGCGGGCCTTGGAGTCTCGCACCCGCCACCACTTCCGTCTGTCCTGGCCAGACGGGGCTCTGGGTTCCCGTCTGGGCCACGCTGTTCGTCCTCCTCGTCTCACATCGTCTCACTTCTCGTCTCGTCCTTCCCCAGGCCGGAGAGGTGGCGGTTCGTGGTCTTCCACCTTCCTGCTTCCTGTCTGCCGGGGGCTTCCTCCTCCCTTTTCGCTGCGGAGCCTTCCACTTGCGTCTTCCCTCGTCCCTCCGGGGGTGCTTCCTCCGACTTGTTTGCTTGAGCGCCGGTGCTGGCGTCGTTTGCCTGCCTGGCTTTCGCCAGGAGGGTGCACGGCACTGCACGGGTGGCCAGGTGGCTTTCTCTTGGTGGCCAGTCCCAGCCCTGGCCTCGCTATCTGCTGTCTGTCGGGGGCTGGCGACTGCGTGTGCCGCGTTCGGTGCCTCCCTCCTCGTCGACGGGGCCGTCGCTGGCCGCTTGGCCCTTCGGCATGAGGCCTTTCGTGGCCTGCCGGTGATGCCTCGACTCCAGGTTCTCCGGAATGGCCCCTTCGCTTCGGGGGTCTTGTCGGAGCCTTTCATGCTACGGTGTCTCGCCTCGTCCCCCCCCCCACCCCCACCGTCGGGTTGGTATCTCCTTTGGCCCCCAGACCCTCTCGGTCGGGGGGTTGCGGGTAGGGGCCCCGCAGGGTACGCCGGGGCTCCTTTTGTCTGGAAGGGCAGTCCCCGCACGTTTGCCTGCGGCAGGGTGGCCTCCTGGAGCTTGGGTGGCATAACCGGTGCGGTTCTTCCTGGTTCGAGTGCTCCTACTCCCGGGCTTTTCGCTCCGGGCATACTGTCTTCCCCTGGGCCGCCACCTAGGGTCGCTCTGGTTTCCCGTTCCTCCCTTCCTGGACCTCCTCACTGTGTTTCGGGTGGCCTGTCCGCTGTGGGGCTGGGCCGCTGGGGTGGTCTAGAGTGGTCTTCCTTGGCCCTGGTTCAGACTGCCTCCGCTTCGACGACCGCCCCTTGATTTCCCTCCTGTGTCTGGCCATTTGGCTGGTGACCGCCCCGTCCTGGCCGGGGACTGCTCGCATGCTGGCCGGGCCATGGCGGTGGCGGCGGCGCAGGGGATGAGTTTCCTGGTCTTTAGGGGTTGGTCCTTCCTTTCTCTTGCCCACCGCTTCTCGTGGCTGGGTGTGCATTGGGGCTCCCGTTCGGCCACTGTCTCGTCTCGGTGGTGACGGCAGCCAAGCTTCTTCCCCGCCTCTGCCGGGCCTCGGTGTCCCTACCTCTTCCTCCGGTCTTTCCGGTCCCCCAGGGTACGGTTCACTACTTACGGATGATCACCATGGTCGCCGTCCTCTGTTTTGCTACCCAGGGGACCTCCAGGTCCGTCCTTCTTTTGCCCCTTTCGGTGCACATTTTGGTCCTGGTGGCCCATGTCCCCCTCCGCCTGTCTGCCAGGTTCCTGCCGGGTGTGGGGTTCGAGTAGACCGCCGCACTCTCTCGCCTCCGGGGTGCGTTGGTGGTGCGCTTGGTCCGGAGCGCTTTGCGGCTCTCTGTCGGCAGTGGGTCTTTCCGGAGATGGCCCTCTTCGCGCGTCCAGGCGCTCTGCCCAGCAACTGTCCTTTTTGACGAGGCTGGACCGGGCCCTGCAGGGGCGGCCGGACGCCCTCTTGGTTGGCTGGAACAGGTGGCGCCTTGTTTACCTGTTTTCCTCCTCCCTGCCCCTGCGTCCTCCTGAAAGTGTGCTACGTTCTGCGATTCTACAGGGGCTGGGTCCCTCTGGTGGCTCCTCTCTGGCCGGCCCAGCCTTAGTTCTCCGTTCTGTGGACTTCGTGTCCCTCCTCTGTTCCTTTTGGGGGTCCTCGCTCTGCTGGAGGAGCTCTCTGCCGGGATTCCTTCCACCTTACCGCTACCCGTCCGGTGTTTCTCTCCGCTCATCATCTGCTAGGCTGTCCGGGTCCCTCTGGGCGGCCTTTCTGTCTTTCCTCAATCGGTCCGATCTTCGTCGCGTTTGGGGTCAGTGGTCCTGGATTTCCTCTCCTTCCTGGCCCCCAACAGGTGGTGGTCCTCTGCCTCTTTCTCCACTCGCCTGGCGTCGCTGGGTGGGCGAATACGGCCGGGTATTCGTCCTGGACCGCCTTCCGGTGGCCCTACTGAAGTGGGGATTTTTCCTCCTGATTCCCCCCCGTCGTCCTGTCCCCTTCTGGTCCCTGGTGAACGTCCTCCAGTACAACCTGGGCGACCAATTTCGGTCCGGCACTCCCGGGTATAGTCTCCTTCCGTCGGTCCTGTTCCTTTTTTGTTGCCCTGGCGGCGGGGTTTCGGGCCTCTCTCTGTAGGCGCTGTCCAGTTTCTCCTGATGGCCTGTCTTCTCGCTTCTCGCGGGACGGGTCTGCTGTCTCCCTCTCCCTCTCGCCCGTGGTCCTGGGTAGGGCCGGGCGGGAGGTCATCCGTCTCCGGCCGGTTGTGGTGCCGGCTTGGAGGATGGGGGTCGCCTTCCACCCTTTGTGTTTCGGCGCTTCGACGTTGCTTGGCTTAAGGCGTTTTCTGCGGGGATCCTGATTGCAACCGAAAATTTTTCGGTTGCTTAAATTTCGATCCCTGTTCAACCATCCAGGGAAGATGATTGGCCCGACCCGCAATCATTTGTTGTTGTTGTTGTGACCGTTTGGTCACATTCGGTTTACGACAACCGAAAATTTTCCGATTGCAACCAAAAATCCCCCGCAGAAAACGCCTTTAGTCTGCGTCCTGGGCGGATGGCCCGCTGACGCGGGTATGGGGTCCGTGGAGTCCGGCCTCGTGCTTCGTGGCTCGTTTCCTCTCTCACTCCGTCGTGAGCTCGCCTTGTGTTGCCCTGGGCTCCCACCTTCCGGCTGGTCTGGTGTGGTGATTGGTCAGCGTGCCTGCCCATGGCGACTCCGCCTGTTACTTGTGGATGCTTTTCGTTCCCTTTTGTTTTCTTGAGCAGTTGCCTTCCTTCTCCCCTCGGGGGTTGGGGGCTTCTTGCCCCGTCTCCAAGGGGCAGGTAGCTATAGTGCACTAGCTATAAGGGGACCTAAAATGACGGCTTTGAAGTATGAAAAGCCTATTTTTGGGTCCACGACATAGCTAGTGCACTATAGCTAACAGATAGGATCTCTCACCACCCAGGGTAATCCCTGGGTAATCCGGGCAACCTTATCCCACATCTGGTGAATACCTGGCTGCACTAGAAAGCTGCAACATTGCAGAAAATAGCTAACTACTAAGAAGAAGAACACGTCTGGCAGTCACGCGCCGGCACCCGCCACACCCGGCAGACGCCAGACATTCATACCCATCCCAAGAAGCTCCCCCGGGGAGAGGGGCTGAAAACTTGGTGGGGAAGGAAGGGTGGGAGACCGAAGGCTATGCTATGTCGTGGACCCAAAAATAGGCTTTTCATACTTCAAAGCCGTCAATTTTTTTCGAACAAAAGTAAAATTTACTCCAGAGAGTGTATCATGTCGGTTAGCAGTGCACTCAAAAGAGTAGACAAAAAGTGGGCGGAGCTTATAAAAGTATTATTCTGCTTCTGAACGGTCTCCACAAAATACGCCTCATGTGTTTTATTGTGTTTTATGTGATAATCTTATAGAACAAACATTTCCGAAGATAACAGTATATCCTTTATACATGTATAACATGATATACTGCGGGGTCATGCCTTGAGAACCTCCCCGGGTTTAGAGTGAACAGAGAGGCCCTGGCACTAAGATGGCGCCCGTAAATCGAGTTGTCACTACTCTATTATTAGAGGTACTCTAGAATAAAAATATTGATAACAAAGCTGCATTGGAGGCAGCATCCGTGGTTCGGATCCCACGAAAAACTGTAGGCCCCTCCGCTATACGGAGTCCTTCTCCCCCTGTCCACTCTTTGGTTAAAAAAAAAAAAAAAAAAAAAAAATATTTAATCTCAGACTTCTTTCACTCATTTTTCACTCATTTTTCCTCCTTGTGGTATGTTTTGGAATCGGGGGATGGGGTTGAGAATGATGCCAGCCGCCCGTTCGGGGTGCCGTGGCGTTTGGGGGGATGCGCGCGTACATGGTAGAGGCAGAACAAGTAAAAACTATAACCCAAAATCAAGAAAAATAACAAAAAAAAAACAAGATAAGAAGAAAGAAGAAAGAAAAAAACAAGTCAAACCTGAAGAAAGAACAAGAAGATCAAACAAAAACTGAAGAACCCTGCGGTGGGCGGCGGATGTGGGCCCGGGGTTGTCTTGGGTGTGTCCGGGGCTCCATCTTTCGAGGCCCATGCCCTGCCAAGCCGTCCCAGAGTGGTTTATGTTTGCTCGTGCGAGTTGAGAAAGCGTGTCAAGACCGGCCCACAACAACATACAAACACGTTACAGCACCTGGGTTAAGCCCCGGAGACTTTTTCTCATACTACAATTTTTCAATTTTTTTTCTTCATCTCTCCCTCCTATGCTTTACCCAGATGACTCCACAGCTGTCTCATCTACTTCTAAAGCTGAACTCTTCGCTCAACCTTTTGCTAAATATTCCACTCTGGCTGATGAAGGGCTTGTTCCTCCTTCTCCTCCACCCTCTGACTATATTATGCCTGTCATTAAGATCCTTCGGAATGATGTTTTCTTTGCCCTTTCTGGCCTAGATCCTCGGAAGGCTTACGGTCCTGACGGAGTCCCTCCTATTGTTCTCAAAAACTGTGCTTCTGTGCTTGCACCTTGCCTGGTCAAACTTTTCCGTCTTTGTCTATCTACTTCCACCTTTCCTTCTTGCTGGAAGTTTGCTCACATCCAACCTGTTCCTAAGAAGGGTGACCGTTCTAATCCTTCAAACTACCGTCCTATAGCTTTGACTTCCTACCTTTCTAAAGTTTTTGAATCTATACTTAATAAGAAGATTCTTAAGCATCTATCTGCTCACAATCTTCTATCTGATCGTCAGTACGGCTTCCGTAAAGGGCGATCTACTGGCGATCTTTTAGCTTTCCAAACTGAATCTTGGTCATCCTCCTTTAGGGGTTTCGGTGAAACTTTTGCTGTTGCCCTTGACATATTAAAAGCTTTTGATAGTCTGGCACAAATCTTTAATTTCCAAACTACCCTCATTCGGTTTCTATCATTCTCTCTGTACCTTCATTTTAAGTTTCCTTTCAAACCGTTCTATTGCAGCTACTGTAGACGGACATTGTTCTTCTCCTAAATCTATCAATAGTGGTGTTCCCCAGGGTTCTGTCCTATCACCCACTCTCTTTCTATTATTCATTAATGATCTTCTAAGTCTAACTCAAAGCCCTATCCACTCCTACGCTGATGATTCTACCCTGCATTTTTCAACGTCGTTTATTAGACGTCCAACTCAACAGGAACTAAGTGATTCACGGAGAGATGCCACCGAGCGCCTAACTCCTGATCTTTTTATAATTTCTGATTGGGGCAAAGCAAACCTTGTTTTGTTCAATGCCTCAAAAACCCAATTTCTTCACCTATCTACTCGACAAAACCTACCAGATGACTATCCCCTCTTCTTCAATGACACTCAACTGTCTCCTTCTTCTACAATGAACATTCTAGGACTATCCTTTACTAAGAATCTGAACTGGAAATCTCACCTCTCATCTCTTGCTAAAACAGCTTCTAAGAAGTTAGGTGTGCTGTGGCGTCTGCGTCCTTTTTTTTCTCCCTCCCAATTGCTTGCTCTCTACAGGGGCCTTATCCCCATGTATGGAGTATGTCTCACATGTTTGGGGAGGATCCACTCATACAGCTCTCCTAAAACAGGGTTGAGTCAAAAGCTTTTCGTCTCATCAACTCCTCTCCTCTGACTGACTGTCTTCAATCTTTAAATCACCGCCGCAATGTTGCTTCTCTTGCTCTCTTCTACCGTTATTTTCATGCTCACTGCTCTTCTGAACTTGCTAACTGCATGCCTCCCCCACTCCCGCGGCTTCGCTGCACAAGACTTTCTACTCATTCTCATCCCTATTATGTCCATCTTCCTAATGCAAGAGTTAATCAGTATCTTTACTCTTTCATCCCTTTCACTGGTAAACTCTGGAACTCTCTTCCTGTTTCTATTTTTCCACTTGCCTATGACTTACATCTTTTCAAAAGAAGAGTAACAAGACACCTCCCGAACTAAATTGGCCTACCCCTCTGTTTTTATTTTATTCTCTTACTGTCTTCTTTATAGGGACTGGCAACTAAGCGGGCCTTGTATTACCCATTTTTGTTGTGCCCTTGGCCAGTTCCTTGTGATGTAGAAAAAGAAAAAAAAATAATAATAATAATACTAGCCTCCTTTCTCTCACCCATCTATTCTTCTCCCTGTCCCCACTTACCCCCTCCTGCTTTCTCTTTTGTTGATTCTGAGGAGGCAGAGAGCTTCACCGAGAGGTGTCACTCGGGCGATATAACATGGCGCGCCATTTTGATTTCATGGACGACAGCGATCCTAGCGGTTGGTGCACGCACTGACAGTCGCCCGTGCAGATAGAGGGGGAATCGCTCCTCCTTTTTGTGATGATGGGGTGATAATGGAAGGTGGGAGAGAGGGAAGGAAGGAGATATGAGAGAAGGAAAGGAGGAATAAGGAGTAAGGAAGAAATTGGAGGGATGAAGAGAGTCAGAAGGGAAAATGACGAGGAAAGAAATAAGTAATCAAAGAAGGGAGGGAATTCCTCCACTCACCCATTAGCCATCACCACACACCCATTCACTCACCCATTACACATCACCCCCCACCCATTCACGCACCCATTACCCATCACCCCACACCCATTCGCTCACCCATTTCCCTTGTTTGGCACATTCACCTTTTTGGCATTAAATCAATCAATCACCCCCAACCCATTCACTCACCCATTACCCATCACCCCCACCCATTCACTCACCTATTACCCATCACCCCACACCCATTCACTCACCCATCACCCCACACCCATTACCCATCTCCCCCACCCATTCACTCACCCATTACCCATCACCACCCACCCATTTTGACTTCAGCCAAAACAAAATGTGTGTGGGGGGGAGAGGGTATTGAAATTGGAGACCATTTACTGGAATGACGGGGCTTTGGTATGAAATACAAAAGGAACAAAAGGTGTAATAAAAAAAGAATACATCCATCAATACCACTTCAGTTCATTATTTTAACTTAATACTACATATATTTGCGTCTTGGGGTATTGAAAAGGCACAACACCGTGCACAGTAATAATATAAGCATTTTGCCACTTATGAGCCCCCCAAAATTTTTGGGAAACTCCCAAGTCTGGGAACCCTGTAACCACTTCAGTTCATTCTTTTAACGTAATACTACATATATTTGCGTCTTAGGGTATTGAAAAGGCACAACACCGTGCACAGTAATGATATAAGCATTGTGACACTTTTGACGGAATGCACCATCCGCATAGCGGCGCCACCTGTTCAAAATCCAAAATGGCGCGGCCCAAGTGACACCTCTATGTGAAGCTCTCTGTTGGAGGGACCGCGAGTGAGATATCTTGTTGTAGAGTGTCTTTGTTAATATCAAGCTCAAGATCACATCCCAAACATTGCTTTCTGTAAACAGAATTATCTACTGTTGGTGTGTTTCTGTTATGGCGGAGGGACAGAAGCCGTCCAGGAAGAGAGTTGTAGTTTATGTGCGTGATGCTTCAGTGTGAAGGACAGGCCGTGCACGACTACAGCTTGAGGACCAGAAGTAAGCAAAAGCTCTCGTCAACAGTAGCTAGTGTATCTCGGAAGAAGAGGAGGAAGCGGGTAGACTCAGGTCGGTTTACGTCTGCCGCTGCCATGGCAGGTTCCTCACCGGGGATCGTGGCAACCACGGAAACCGTGGTGGATGAAGAGTCCTTCCCTAACCTTTCCCCCTCCACCGCCGAGAGGGAGCGTGCACAATCTCCCTCGCAGGAAGGTCATGGTACGGCCCCTCGCACCAAACCAGACACCCAGCCCCCTGAACACGAGTGTGTTCAGTCGTTCCTCCTCCGAGCAGCCTCAGGTGCGCGAGTCTTAGCCAATCCCAGCAGGGTCTCTCATGCCCTCCACCTCTCCCCCCTCGGTAAGTACATCCTCGAGGGGGGAGACCCGCGCCCTAGGTAACGGTTGTGCCCTAATCGTTGTGGTCTGGGAACACAACATCCACAAGGTTCCAGATCTGGGGAAAACCACCTTTACCGTAGGGGATTGGGAGGTAACCTGCCACAGGGCCGACCGTGGGGGCCCCTGATACCTTTACGCCAGGGTGGGGCCCCTAGATGACAAGGGACTGACCTCGAGAGGTCCGGAAGCACTTCCGGCCTTTTGACGGTGGCGAGGTGGTCGAGATCCCCTGGATCCCGGCCCCACAATTACCCAGGGCCACCATGGGAAGGGGTTACGTCTCAAGGTGAGGGGGCCCCTTCCCACGAAGGTGTCCATCTCCCACTTGGTGTATTGGGCCCGCCCCTGCCTCCTCCCCCTGCTCCGCTGCTTTGGGTGCCATCGGTTTGGGCCCACTCCCTCAACACTGTAGGTCCCCGGTGCGGTGCTCCCGTTGCAGCGGGCCTCACCCATGCCGGCGTAATGACATCAACTGCACCGGGCCCATTCCGCTGCTTCCAGTGTGGGGGACCACAGGGGCCCCAGGTCTGCGCACTGCTCATTCAACTGCCGGGCCCAGCAGCTCTATGCTGACTTGGCGCGGGAGGGGAAGCCCTGCACGACATCAACAAGAGTTGAGGGACCTCGACATGCCTCACCTTCCGGCTTCCCGCAGGCCACAACCATCGCCACCCAAGCTTGCACCAGTTCCACCTAATCTACCCACTGCTACGGCAGTCCACCCAGGTCTGCACTATTCCGCCATCACCACGGGGAAAAAGGTATAGCTTACTGCAGGCGGCCCAGGAGGAGGATGCGTCCTTCCCCGCAGATCCCATCGCGAGCCTGAGCTCGGCAACCCTCCTCCTCCTCCGGCACGCCGTCGCGTGCAACCAGGTACACCCAGTGGCTCGTCCGAATATCTGGCTCCTCAGTCGACCCCCCGCTCTCAGATCTCGACCCGGGATTCTCCCACTCCACCATGAGGTTGAGCTCCACCAGCCGCACGGCTCCCCATCCCACCGGTGGACAGGCAACAGGAACGTACCTTCCGTGGGTGCCGCCCCCTTGGCCTACTTTTCCCCCCCATGCCCCAAGACTCCCACCCCCCCCCGGGATCCTGCTTCCCCCAGCTGCAGCCCGTCTTCCTCCGCCTCCTCCACGGATACGGTAAATCTCCACCCTTTTTCACCACCCTCTGGAATGGTTACCACCTCTACCAGAAGGGTACACCGATGCCGAACATCCTCACCAAATTATGGCCCACCCTCTCCATGCTCATTTCTTCTCTATTTCAATAGAATATGGCCCTCACCTTTCCCCCTCTGGAATGCCAGATCTCTCCCTTAAGAAGACAGCGGAGCCCAGATCTACCTGCGGGAACACTTCCTTTGGTGGTCGGGTTGTGCGAGACCTGGCTCCCCCCTCACCTCACCCTAAACCCTACCGGGCTATTTCATCCACAGGCGGGACCCCCAAACCAAGGCCGGTGGGGGTGTCCTGCTTGCCCTCCGCGACGTTCCTGCAACCCTACCCGTTCCCCTCCTCAGTGGCCGGGCGGCCACCTGGAGGTAGTTGCTGCCAGGGTAGCCTACAAAGGGTTTGGGCCCTCACCGTGGCTGTGGTGTACAAACCCAGGTGGTGCCCCCACTTCCGGGAGATAGAGCACTACATCGCCTCTCTCCCTCCCCCGGTGATCATCATGGGGGATTTCAATGCTCACCCCCAGTGCTGGGACCCGGACCTGCCCCTCCATCGTCAAAAACACTGCGGGGAATGCCTTGTTTCAAGTTATCCTTGACTCTCCCCATCTTGTCCCTGTTGAGCCCCCCCGGCCTGGCCACCAGGTTCAACCCCCACACTGGTGCTTCCCCCGGTCCTGGATCTCATCGGTGATCCACTGTTCAACACCTCCACCTTCTCCACTGGGGGCCCCACATGGGGAGCGACCACCTCCCTCTCCGGCCTCTGTCCCACAGACCCCCCCGGAGCCCCCACCCTGGCTGCCTGCCCCGATGGAAGATCTTTGCCTTCCGAGTTGGCCTCGTTTCCGGGAAGCCCTCAGCCCTTCACCGGGTTTCTCACATCGCCCTTGGAGGACGCCCGGCGACGTCAATACAACAGTCACTGACCGCTGCGGGTGCGGCTAAACCCTTCCACCTGGCCACACGTCGCAAACCCCCTCGCCCTGGGAAGCCTTGGTGGAATGACGTCTGTGCCCAAGTGGGTACTGGCCCGCCGTCGAGCTTGGAGTCAGTGGCGAAGGATACCTACATTTCAGGCTGGGGAAACGAATTACCGCCGTCTTGACGCCCTTTCGCCAAGGACCATCTCAAGGTCCAGAGGAGTGCATGGGGTTCCCCCTGCTCCTCCCTCTCCTTCTCTTCCTCCACCCAAGAGAACCTGGGACTTCCTGCACTCTATGGAGGGGAAGAAGGCGCGTCACCCCATCCCCTGACAGACGGTGCTCGGTCCCCGTGGATGACCCCCCGAAGGCGGAGGCCCTGGCCCACCACTACCACCTGAGAATCGGCCTTCCCCCTCCTCTTCAACCCCCCGGCAGACCTCCACCGTGCTGTCCTCCACTTCCATCGACTCCCCAGGTATCCCGGTTCTCTCACAACCTTTCATCCGGCGGGAAATGGATGCGGCCCTGTCCACGCTGCATGCCGGCAAGACAGCGGGCCAGAAACCCCATTCCTTACGACTTCCTCACCCCCCCCCCTACAGAAAACCTCTTGCTCCTCTACAACACCAGCTGGGAGACGGTGCAGTTCCCCACCTGTTGAAAGTCCCCTGTCCTCATCCCCATCCCCAAACCCGGTAAAGATCCGTCGCTCCCGTCTTCCTACAGGCCCATTGCACTCTCCCCCCTGCATTTGGGGAAACTGATGGAGCGCCTTGTGACCACACGCCTATCCTGGTGGCTGGAGGAGAAGCGCTTGCTGAGGGGGGAGCAGTGCGGCTTTCGTCCCGTAGAGGCACCCTGGACGTGCTGGGCAAACTTGAATACCATGGCTGTGACACCTACCGTTTAGCGCCAGGTCATGACTACCATCTTCATTGACCTGGAAGGAGCCTTCGACACAGCACCACATGAGGGTTATCCTCTACAAGTTGGCCGGGAAAGGGCATTACCGGGGCCACCCTTGCATGGGTCCGGGACTTCCTCGAAGGCCGCTCCCATCAGGTTGCGGTGGGTGCCTCCTTGTCACCATCCCGCCCCATTCGCAGAGGCGCCCTCAAGGCTCCATCCTCAGTCCTCTCCTATTCAACGTCCTCCTCTCTGACCTTCGCATTCCCCCCCCCCCCTCGCACCCCCCTCATCTACGCTGACGACATCACCATTGTCAGCCGGCACCAACATTGGGCCAGGCGCAGACCCACCTGCAAGAGGCGGCGACCTCCCTCGGTGATGGGTGACCACCTGGGGTCTAAAGGTTAGTGGCCCCTAAAAGCACGCTTTGTGCTTCACTCTCAAGCGGTTCCCTCCCCCACCTACACTCCACTCTGCGGCCGGGCAATTCCTTTTCGCCAGGACGCACACCTTCCTGGGGCTGCGGCCTGGACGGTCCTCGCCTTTTCTGGGCCGGGCAAAATAGCCTATCTCCGCACCTCCGCAACAAGCGCTTAGACGTTTTTGAAACGGATTGCCTGTGTCCGTTGGGGTGCCAACAGAGATCTCCTCCCCCATACTATCTTGCCACAGTTAGACCCAAAATCATGTACGGCAGCGCATTTATGGGTCTGCGGCACGGACTGTCCTCACCAGGCTGGATCCCCTCCAAATGCTGCCCTTTGGACTTCGATGGGGCCATGAAATCCTCCCTGTTCTCTCCCTGCATGGGAGAGTGGCATCCTCCCCTTGTCAGCCCACAGAAGGGAGTCTCTGTGCCAGCACAACCACCGCCTCATGTGCTTGCCCCCGGCTCACCCCTTGCTACTCTCTACGCCAACTCTGGTGTGGACCACCGCACACCCTTTTTTGGTCTCCAGGTGCCAGACAACCATGGCTGGTTAAAGCCCTGCTGGCTCTCACCGTCTTCAGCCTACCACCACACCACCACAACCCACCAGCCCACACTCTCCCCTCCCCCCCTGGCCTGGACACCTCCTCCAAAGTTTACCCTGCACCTGCCAGGCCTCCCCCTCGGCACTCTGCAGGCATTCTGGCGGTACGCTATTCAGACAGATGGACAAGACACTGTGGTACCACCACCATATCAAAGCTCTTCACCGATGGCTCCCACTCCCCGTCACCCCCCCTTCCCACCGGCGGGAGCCCTATACGACCGTTTCCAACTCCATCTGCAGGACATGGAGGCTCCCACCGGAGACAGGGCGTCCTGACGTCGGAACTCTATGCCCTCCACCAGGCCGTCACACACCTCCACCACCTGTCATACCAAGGGCAAGGCTGTGATTACACAGACTCCCCTCTCTCACTCCACCTCCCCCTCTCCCGCCACCCCACTCATCCACGGCCCTCGTCCACACCATCCAGAGGGCCCTCCTCCACCTTACCACAGAGGGCTGGGATTTCAGTGGGGTCCCTCCCACGCTGGTATCCCAGGCAACGAGGTAGCGGATTCTGCTGCCAGGATGGCCTTGACAGAAGTAAACAAAACACCCTCCCCCCTGCCGCTCTCCACAGCCACACGCCTCATCTCCCGGGTCTGCCGCTCCACTTGGAATAACACGCTCGGCGATGCCCTCCGCATCACCTCCATGGGCCAATACCGCAGTGACTCTTCCCCCCAGCCGTGGATAAGGAAAAAGTCCCGTGTCCTTGATGTCACTCTCACCCAGGGTTGTGAACTGTACGATAATTATCGTATTTGTACGATAATGTGCCTATCCGTACGATGTACGATGCATGGTTGAGAATCGTACACGAAAATACGATAATTGATTCACAAATAAAATTACATTATCAAGTCATACAAAAATTGTCACCGCAAAAAAACAAAAACTAAAATCTGTCTGTCAACTTCCGCGAGAGAGAGAGAGAGAGAGAGAGAGAGAGAGAGAGAGAGAGAGAGAGAGAGAGAGAGAGAGAGAGAGAGAGAGAGAGAGAGAGAGAGAGAGAGAGAGAGAGAGAGAGAGTTTTGAGTTTGACTTTTGGTCCTTTGCATGACATGGATTTTGACCGTTGCTTGCCGCATTAGAACGCAGATTGTGAGAGGGTATTTAGCAAGATTAACCTTACCAAGACAAAGGTAAGAAACTGACTTCTAACGGGAACCATACTTAATTGGTTCTCTTCCAGCAGCGCATTGTGTAAGGGAAAAGGGAGATTGTGCTACTTTCATCCCTACACATGATATTATATGTCGATGACAACTGATACACTATCATTATAAACGCCAGCTGACACAGGGGATAAAAGAATAGTGGAGGAACAGGAATTCCTCTTTTCTTTTGAGGATGATAGCTATGTAAATTAAGTTCTCGAGTTCAGCTTCTTTTGAGTCATTATATGTTACTAAATTTTAAATATATTTTTGTTTTTTTTAAATTCCATTTTTTTTGGAAAAAAATAAATTAACAGGGGGAAAATTTTGAGTCAGATTGGATATATTATAGGCCTCTTCCTTTTGCACATTTCAAAAACCCAAGTTCACGGCCCCCCAAAAGAATTCAGGCGTTCCATTTGCCCCACAAAAACCGGGGTCCGAGGCAAAGCCCCGTAGTGACTCAGCAAAAACCCGGGGAAACTTTCTCTATTTCAATAGGCAGGTGGGTGTTGGGTAGAGTTTCAGTTATAACAAAAAAAAGGGTTTCCCCGGGGGCCCCCTATTTTTTCTTTTTTCGGGGAAGGGGTTTTCCCGCATGCACGAGTCGGAAGGGGGATGTCGGGACGGCATAAAAAAGGCATCCATGGTGGTGGAGGCCTTTGCGCCCCGCGATGAAATTTGAAAATTCCCTTCCCCTTAGCAGTTTAGTTGGTTATATCTCTCGTTATCTCTCTCCCCTTTTTTTCCCTTCTCTCTCGAAAACCCCGTTTTCTCTCGTTTAACCCCTTTTAAATCTCTCGAAAACTCTCGTTATTTTCCCCCGTTATCTTCCTATCCCTCTTTTCTTTTTTCCTTCCGTTATTCTTTTCCTTTATCCCCCTTTTCTCTTATCTCTCTTACCCTTTCCTCGTTATCTTTCTTTTATCTCTTTTCTTCTCTCTCTCTTTCTTTCTCGTTTCTCTCTCTCTCCCCTCTCTCTCTCTCTCTTAAATTGCCCCCCAGCGAGATTTTTGTAAAAAAAAAAACGGGGTTTTTGCGTTCCTTTTTGGAACGCAAACCCCAACCCTAAAACCCAGAACCCAGCCCTGAACGGGAAAGAACTGGTTCATGCAACTTGGGCAAAAAGGAAAGGGGGCCTTATATATTTTGGTGGGGAAAAAAAATTTTTTTAATAGGGAATGTGAATTTTAAATTTAATTTTAATAGTTATTACGACTATACATTTTAGCAAAGGGTTTGTAGGAAAATATAATCAAATCTAAAAAATACGAAAATTTTTGGGTGGCCGGTACGAAATGTGGGTTAAAAAAATTTCACACCCTGTTTTCACCCGCCTCCCCCTGGGGCACCCCCGACATCACAGCTCACCTGCCCCGGGCCCCCGTCTGTCCCCGGCCCTCACCCCCTGGTGCTGAATGTTCCGGGGGGACTATTGAACATTCCTGCGCGGGTGCCCGCGCTTCCACCCCCAACCGTGTAGTGAGGGGCGAAGTCTCAACTCATCCCCCGGGAACGTAACCCCTTTTTGACCTCCCCACCCTGCGGGCCCGGCGGGGGGCGTCCCCCCCCTCACGGCAACACCCCTTTCATCCGCCTCACCTGGGGGCCTTTCCTGAGGAGGACGGTCAATACCACCCCCTGTGTAAATCATGGGGACATCCCCAGGGCTCATAGTTTTTCCCCAAGGGGATCCTCCCCACCCCTTTAAAACAAAAAAAAAGTTTTATCTCCCTGTTGTGAAACCCCAAAAATATCTGTTTTTATCAAAAATGGCGTGGGGGTTAAAAAAAGGGTTCACCAATACGGTTACAAAAGGTAACGGCCCCCATTCAGGGAACGGCCCCCATTTTTATAAACAATGAAAATTTTTATGCCCGGGACAGGGCGCGGCGGGGGGGACATCCCCCTCTCCCGCCGCCCCCTGTGGGGAATTTACTAATTGCAATTAAAAGGGAAAGTAGTTTATTTTGATTGTTTGGGGCCCTTTTCGACTTGACTTTTTGATTTTTTGATCGTTTTTTTATTTTTGCGGATGTGTAGGGTGGGTGGGGGGACACCGTCCCATTAGGGGAAAAAATATTCAAAAAAAAACCCATTTTTACCTGAGGAGTCCCACACGGGCCCCAAAACAAACTTCAAAATTTGGGGCCCACCAAAGGGTCCCCTTCATGAAATATTAAACCCCAAGAAAATAAGGGTCTTTTGGGGGTTTTTTTAAAAATTTTTGGCACCTCGTCCGGTGCCCCCCCCACGAGGGGGGACACCGGATCAGGTATGGGGGGGCCCCGTATGATTTTTTTAAAACCTTTATTACATCAAACATTTTTGGGTTTTTTTTTTTGCCGGGAAATCAAACATATTTTGCTAAGCCTAGACACCCCCCAATTATTATTGGGTTTATGAAAGAAAGATAAGCTCATAAAAATTTAGAATTTTTTAAAAGATAGGTCAGGTATTTTTTGCCCCACTTTTTCAGAAGTGCATCATGAAGGCGGGCAGGGGGGGGAAACACCTTCACCGGGGTCAGCCTGCCTTTGGGATGCCCTTGGAGGCCCACCAGGACCCCCTTTCCCACGTTCTGGATCAACAGAAGTTTCCCACTAGGATGGTGGGGAAGGGTAAAACGGGTTCGGGTGTTAGCGGCCCTTCATCCGGGGGGAAAGAAAGGTTTAATTTTCCACCCTTTCCATGAGGCCAAACACCTGAGCAAAATTAGCACACTAATGTCCCCAAACCCCCCTTTCCCTCCCCAGTTTCGAGAACCAGAACAAAGTCCCCCACCGGTGTGTTTTCGCAGAAAAAAGGGTATCCCGGGTTTGCGCCCAGGTGCCCTCGTCGCCCCACCTCTTTCCGAGTATCGGGGGGGAAGTCGTCCAGTGAATTTGGGGACATCATCAACCCCCTCCTGGGTGGGGTTTGTCTTCCCCCGGGACGGGCCCACAGACTTTTTCCCGCTGGGGCCCCCTTCTTTTTCCCCCCAAGGGTTTTTTTTTTTCGGGCCGCTCCCTTTTTTTGGGTCTTCCAGTTCGGGCCTTCTTTTTTGGCCTTTTTAACCCCAGGAAAGAATTCCCTTTCCTCTTTCTGGGTTTAAAAAAGGGCGGGCCCCGGGCCCCCCTCTTCCGCCCCTTTTCCAAAAGGACGGGGGAATTACCCTTTAGGGAACGGCCTGACAAAAGGGGGGTTTAAAGTCTGCTGTTGAGAAGGGTGCCCTGGGGTGGCAGGGTGGTGTGCTGGGGCCCGGGGTGGGGGGTGCAGGTGCTGGGGCCCGGGGGGGCGGGTTTTCTGGTGGGGGCTCGGGGGGGCAGGCTTTGTCTTTGCTGGGGCCCGGGGGGGCAGGGGGGGGGCGTCGTGCGGGGCCCGGGGGGCAGGCCCCTGTCGTGCGGGGGCCCCGGGGGGGTGGAAAGGCTCTGTCGTGTGGTGCTCGGGGTGGCGGGGCTTTTGTCGTGCGGGGGCCCGGGGGGCAGGCACATCACTAGCCTGGGGGGACCCAGCGGGAAGGGGTTATAGTTTCTGGGGTTAGGGCCCTTTTAAAGCCATGGGCCCCCTCTCCATTAAATTTTTCCTTCCCATCAGAAGAAGTTGGGGGTAACTTTCCACTAAAAATTTTCTGGGGGTTTCCCGGTCGTTTGGGTTTTCCATGCGCCCCTAAAAACACATCATCGGGGAAAAAATGTTGCGATTGATGGCCCTTACCAGCGCCCGGAAACCACGAGAATTTGGAGGGGGTAGGGGCTTTGGTCCAGCCTCAGAAGCAAACTCTGGAATTTTGGACGGTTATGTGCTTTTAGGGTGCATGAGCGTGTGTTCTTCAGTGGGGCCCCAAAGGAAAAGCCCTTAAAGGGACCAAAGACACTCAAATCCAATGGCTGGAGTTTTTCTGTTTTATGCGGAGGGAAAGGGAAAAAATCACGATACCATGCATTATCCCCAAACTTTAAAAAAGGCTGAAGTTTATGTGACATTCAGCATTGTCCAGAAACAGAAGAATCTTGTTCTTACAGAAGAAAAAAGACTTCTCATGGGGGATGCTGAAGTTTTCTGCACGAAGCATTCAAAAATTCATCCAGCCACTGGATGCAATATCCCTTTGGGGAACCCAAAAATCGTGTTTTCCCCATTTAAAACGGGATTCCATCGGCATTTTGGGGGAAATTTTAAACACTGGAAGGGGTTTGGGGCCCCCAGCATTTATTTAAAGCCCCCCAAACGTCATGCTGTCCCGCGTTCACGGTTTCCCGGTGGTACTGGCTGGCCTCTCCCCACACACAAAACCCTTTACTTTGGTTCATAAAAAAGTCGACAATGAATCTATCCAAAATTTTATACCGGTCGGCGTGAATGTTTTTACTTCTCCAAAGCTAATGTGTAAGCCTTAAAAGGGAAAGGTTTCCCCATTTACTTTGTTGAAGGAAAAAATCCTGGCAATTGGGGCATGCCCCTTTCCCGGGGCCTTCAAACAAGGTTTGGGGGACGGTTCCCTGAAAGGGATAGTACCAGTTTCCCCTTTTCGCCATTTTCTTTTCCCCAGGCAGCAGGGGTGCCTTGCTCCCACAAGCTAGGATACTGGTACACCACCTAGCACCCTTTGTTCATGGGCAGGGGCCCTTAACATTTTGGCATCTGGCCGTGGATGGTATAATCCCGGGAATGTATATTTTTTTGTTTTTGGGGTGAAAAACCCCATTTTACGGGGGAAACAAAAGCCATATAGGTAACCCCCATCCGACAGCTTTTTCGATTGGGTAGAAGGCCCTCCTGTAAAAAAAGGGAAAAGAAATTTGGACTTAAAAAAGGGCCCGGGTTTTGGGAAAAAAAGTTTACAAAAAAAAAAAAATAAATAGAGCGCTTGAAAAGGATCCCTTTAAAAAAAAAGAAAATTTAATTTGGACTTAAAAAGGCCCTTTTCCCCCGGGAATAAAAGGGTAACAAAAAAATGAATAAATTTTAAAATCTATAAAAACTAGGACCCTTAAGCTATCCCCTTTAGGGGCTTTTTTCAGACCTTTATCCCCGGGAGACCCAAAAAAGAGTGGGATGAGGTCATACAAAAAGAACCTTGGGGGGATAGGGAAATAAATAGAGCCAAATTACAGCAAGAGTTGTTTTTTTGATGTTGAAAACTGTCAGCGGCTTCTTTCAGGCTGCAGTTTTGGCCACGCGGTTAAAGGCAGCCCCCAGGTCAGTGCGGTTCCCTCTGCTTGGCCCCTCTTCCTGGAAAATTTTTTGCGGGCATGATGACCGGTAGGGGTTTGGTTAGGAATTGAAAAAAAGTTAATGCCCTTTTGACATCATGCATAGTTAGGTTAGGGGTTTGTTTAGGGTTTGCTTTGCTTAGTATTTTTTTACAGTTGGGGGGGAGGCGATTTCTTTCATGGGGCCCCCAAAATTATTTTGGGGAAATATGAGGGCTGGAAAAATATGTGGGGGGAAACAACCCAACGTCATTGGCCCCCAAAATAGCAGGTTTTTAAATGTTTTTTTAACCATAAAAAATTTAAATTTTAGAATCATTTTTAATAACATAAATCACTTTTAAAATAGTTAAATTAAAGGCTTTTTTAGCTAAAAAACATGATATAGCATATAAATTAAACCCAATTTACCTTTTAACTTTACACCAAAAAAAAAAAAACTGTTCCATTTAAATTTAAAGCACTAGTTCACCACCACCATTTAATATCATGCTAATATGATAGTCAGTCACTTTTTTTTATGTTTTTCAAGTATTTAAAAATATATAGAATTTTCCAAAAAACGAGTGATGCGGGGGATCACCGAACGTCATGCCCCGGGAAAAAATGCGTGTTAAATGGTTTTTTTTTAACCCTTTAAAAAAATTTAATTTTTTAAAAAATCATTTAAAAATAAAAACACTTTATAATAGTTAGGTTTATGGCTTAAGCATAAAACATGATATTTGCATCATAATTTAATTTCAATCACCTCAAATTTTTGCCACAAAAAAACACTGTTTCCTTTAATTTAAATCCCCCCCTTTTTTAGTTCACCACCCCCATTTAATATCATGCGAATATACATAAGTCAAAACACTGTTTGTTATGTTTGTTTGGGAGGTATTTTAAAAGATATAGCTTTTTCAAAATTTTTACGGGACGTTGGGTCCCCCGCCATTCACCCTAAAGTTGATCCCCCCCGCCACCAATTTTTTTGTAAATAATGCCACCCCGGCCTGTTTGAAAAACATGGGACTACTTTTTCACTCAATAAATGTCAATACCCGGGTTTTACCCGTATTGCAAAATACCCCAAAAGAATCCCGCTATACAGCCGACATGAGGGCATATATAAGAACGGCGAAAAAAATAACAAAAGGGAAAATACGAAAAATAAAATTCTTCCCCTGGTAAAACCCCGGAGGTGACGCTGACGGACCCTTTTTGCCCGCATTTTTAGTTCACTGGGGGGCGCTGCATCCGTTTGGGGGCCCTGGTGGGGGCGAAATTTGAATTAATTTTTGCGTTTTTTTAGCCTTCGTACGGTTTATCCCCCCCCCTTCGGTGTTTACCCCCCCCCCACCATAATGATCCGGCAAATTTGTAAACCCTGAATATTATTTTTTAACATGAATTGTTTTTTTGATAGACAAAAAAAACAGGAAAAGGGTTTTTCATTTATTGCCAGGGTCTGACACAAATAAGAAACAAGCTGTTGAGATTGATCGTATTTATGTATATCCAGGCAAATTTGAACGTGAATGTTCATTTGTATTGTATGTTGATAGACGAGTTAGACAAATAGATCTACATATATATACATATCATCATTTTATTGATCACACCACACCACATATATATACATATCATAGTTTTATACACCACACCACACCACAAACAACGGACGAAAACGGGAAGCCGAAATGTCGGACGTGCTAATTACATTGTTTATATATGCGGCCGTTCCCTGTCTGCGGCCGTTCCTTATGTACACCCCACCAATACTACTGCTACCTCGGGGAATCCATTGATGGCGTTGATAATGGCGGCAAGAGGGAAATAAGGGAGATAATGGAGGAAGAAATAGGACGGGTGGAGGCGGCCGCTTGTTTGGGGAGGAATAATGGTGGAATATTTACCACAGAAATATTGGATTATATTGCCCGTGTGTGTGACTTGGGGTTATTACAAGTGTTCCGGGGCTAGGTAGTGATGCTATAATTCGTAATATTTGGCGGCTGGCGACATTATTGCAGCTGGCGACTAAAGTGTTATCTATGGTAAAGGTACGGCGGCGCTAAAATCAAGGCTGACGCAAAGTTGTGGATTTATTACACTGTGGCCATAGTCGGGGTCCATTCAGTTCGTACACAAGTTGTTTCGTACACCCGTAGATTCGTACACCAAAAAGTAGTTTCGTACACCAATAGATTCGTATACCATAAAGTTGTTTCGTACACCAAAAAGTCGTTTCGTACCCCCAGTAGATTCGTATACCAAAAAGTTGTTTCGTACACCAAAAAGTCGTTTCGTACCCCAGTAGATTCGTATACCAAAAAGTTGTTTCGTACACCAAAAAGTCGTTTCGTACACCAGTAGATTCGTACACCAAAAAGTTGTTTCGTACGCCAGTAGATTCGTACACCAAAAAGTCGTTTCGTACACCGGGAAATAATAGTCAGTGTCTCAGAAACCAGGGAAGTGACGGAAGGGTACCAAAACCAGTGTGCCCCCCCCCCCCCGCATTGCCCAGCCGCCGAGTGGTCCGCTCTGCCCCGAGGATTATTACCCTAACCTAACCTCCTAACGGATGGACTCTGGGATATCATGGACGAGAACTGCGCGCTCGCTACCGCCGTTACCACTTAGGTTTTCTATATTCTTACAGCCTCTTTTTAAAGCTCCCTAATGACTCTGCACTAACTACCCCATGACTGAGTCCATTTCAATCATCTACCACCCTATTTGTGAACCAGTTTCTCCCTATTGCTGCTTTAAATCACGTGTTACCAGTGTGAATCCGTTACTTCGGTAAAACTGCACAGCAACAACTCCAACCCTTGCTACTTAAAATCTTCCCCTCAACCCAGCAACCTCGGGGAGCTGGGCGACAACCGGGGTTTTGGGTGGCGGACACAACAACACTCATTTATGTTAGCCTCCAAAAAAATGTGGGTAAATTTCCAGATGAACACCGAACTTCCTCTGGTGGACGAAACAATTTTTTTCTGGTGAGTTTTGTTGCGTTTTGAATGAATCTGTTAACCGTTTGTGTCGCATTTTTTTTTTTTTTTTTTTTTTTTTATGCAGAAATTAAAAAAAATACAAATAATTGAACCGAACCGAACCTTACTATAAAAAATATAAAAAACCTAACCTTTACTGAAAAACAAAAAATTGCGACAGAAACGGTTGACATATGTATTAAAATTTAAAAACACATCAAAACTCACCAAAAAAAAAATTATCGTTCACCAAAGGAAATTCGGTGTTCATCTGGAATAATACCATAATGTGGCCTAATCCCGGGACAAATCCCTATTCACAGCCCTGTCCTGCCCTGTACGTGATGGAAATATAGGAATAAACCTAAAGTGGCGTAACAACCTGCTGGCCTGGCTGGACCCCCCCCCCACTCCGTTACCCCATCTATAGCGTAAGTCAAGGCTGTTTCTAAACACATCCTAACCTGGCGTATTAACCTCCTAGCCTTGGAATGAATCCTAAACCTAAATGTTAGCCTAACCCAAACCTCCACGTGCACTTATTCTTTTTGTTCTTGTGTTGTGTCGAGGTGCAGGCCTTGGTCCTGGCCGTGTGAGGACGGGGCTGTGTTGTCCATGAGGAATGATGAGGGAGCCAGGGAGGAGGAGGGAGAGGAGGCCTTGCCAAGTGTGGTGCGAGTGAGGTAGGAAGCAGGGTGTGGGCCCCGCAGGCAGGAGCAGAGTGTCAGGGCAGCACGTGGCTCTCTGTGTGCTGACTGTCACCACTGTTGCAGGTGCTGAGGTCACAGTACAAGCCGGCTGCTCCGTCTGGCACTGACCCGGCTCGCTCCGGCATCCCCGAGGGTTCCCGCAGGACCAGTCATCGCGTGCTGGCCAGAGTCTTGCTGCGGTGGAGGCTGTGGGGCCGGGTAACAGCATGAGTGGCCGGGAGCAGCAGAATCAGTCTGCCTCAGGTGTGGGGAGGCACAGGTGTGATGGCAAGAATCACCTGGGGAGGGGCTCAAGCCAAAGGGACACAGTGGCTGAAGTGCCCAGCAGTGGGGACAAAAACATTCAAACAAAAAATAAGCTTGAGGAACATCTTGACCACATGGTGTTAAGAATTAGAATGTTTAGGAGTGGGGGAAAAAGATTTGCTAGAAAGGGTAACCTCCCCAGCATCCCCTGAACCAGTGGTTTTAAAACTTATAATGTTTAGAGTGGGGGAAAAGTTTTGCTAGAAAGGGTAACCTCACCGAACACACCCTGACACACGGGGTGTTAAAAATTTATGAATGTTTAGATGTGAGAAAATTTTTATCCAGTTATGATTAAACAAACACACCCTGACACACATGTTTTTTAAAAAATCGTGAACCCTAGAGTGTGGGAAAAGGGTTTTATACAGTTCTGATCTAAACAAACACACCCTGACACACAGTGGTTAAAAATATGAAGCCTAGAGTGGGGGAAAAAGGTTTTTATACCAGTTCTGATCTCAAAAAAACACATTTAGACAATGGTTGGGGGGATTTTCAAGTGTGATTTTGTGCAATTTTTTCAAGAAAAAGTCTGATATTTGCCAGCCACTAAAGACCCCTTTTTTAGTGGTGTATTGTGTGGACAAGTGTGGTTTGACCCGTGCCTTGGGAGTGTGTCCTATGGGCAAGGGCTGTTTTTGTAAACTTGATAGGGAGAGAGTAATGTTGATTTATGATCTTATAATTTTGGGGTCTTTTTTTGATCCAGGCTAAGCCCCTCGGCCCGGGGGTTTGGCCCTAAACCAGGGAGAATTTGTTGGGGGGCGAGAGCGGGGAGGCATTTGTCTCCCCGCCCTGCTGCCGAAAAACAACAACACACCATTCCCTATATCACCCATTTTTTTTTTTCCTTTTTTTAACCCCCATTTTCCCGATCTTCCTAGCTCTCCCCCTTTTCGGGAGTCAAGATTCACACCCTACACCCTCCCGGGAAAATCCACACAAAGACAACGCTGCCATGGAAAAGGCAGCCAATAATAATGCCTTGAAAAACCCCTGACTCCTCCAGCCTCCTTTAAAGCTCCCCTAAACTGCACTAACTACCTGTCTACCGAGCCCCTTTCCCAAACTTCACCACCCTTTTGTGAACCTTTTTTCCCTATTTTTTTTTTTTTAAATATATGCATTTCCACTTGAAACCGTGACTTTTTGTTCTACCCTGGTTAAATACTGAAAAAAAAATGTATACATAAAAAAAACAAAAAAAATAAAAAGAAAAAAACCCGGCATTGTATGGAATTTTTACAAAAAACCCTTTTTTCAATAATTTCAGTAAGAATCAAAATTAGTTGTCTGTTTGGATTCTAAACTTTGGAGAATTATGTGAGGTTTTGTTGAAAATTATCGCCATCGACTGATGGACGACAACAAATGTTGAAATTTTTAGAATTAACGCGAACCCCCTTTCGATTAACCCAAAAACTGCCAAGCTGCCCTGATACCTTTTTAGACGCAACTAAGGTATACTCGCGTGGAGATGGGTTTATGATATGAAAGGGTTGATCATATCTTGAGGAAGTACTGGGAGACGTTGAGGTACACAGAATGGCAGAGCGGCTGGCTGTGGCAACGTAATGGCGGCGCGGAGTGGTAGGCTGACGTAGCTTTTCACAGCTGGTCGTGATATTATAAGATGTGTTTTACACCTCGTCCTTGTCTTAACCAATTGATCGGTTACAGCTTACTCATATTAAGATGAGTTTGACTACACCTTAGTGTACAATCAAAAACTGACTACAACTTCATAGTGTAGGTGATAACGCGTGACTAATGTCTTGACTAAAAATCCTTTTCAAGACAGCTGGAGCTTACACGTGGAGTGCGTTCCAATAATTTACTCCTATACGTGGAAGTTTCCTCACAATTCTTATATTATGTTAATCCTTTGATTAATTGTGGTATTATAGGTGAATACCACCAAAATTATATTACTATATCTAAATACATCTTAATTTATACCCAAATCTATAATAATACACACAAACCTCGTTTTCCCGGACTAATAGGGAGGGGCACTGGTCCGGGAATCGCAACAGTCCGATGCCATTTTTTATTTTTTTTTTTTTTTTTATCACCAAGAACTGACCAAGGGCACAACAAAAATGGGTAACACAAAGCCCGCTTAGCTGCCAATCCCTATAAAGAAGACAGTAAGAGAATAAAATAAAAAAGAGGGGTGAGCCAATTTAGTTCATTACCCACCCCCGGACGTTTATCCTACTTTAGTATTTACTGTCCGGCAAACGCCAATATCAACTACCCCGCCGCGGACTTTTATGTCCGCTGAGCATGCTGCCACCTGGCGGGAGGCAGCAGAAAGTGTTCAATAGTCTCAAGAGACGTTCCTGCACCAGGGGTAGTGGGGGTCAGGGGACTAACGGAGGCGGTGCAGGTGAACAGTGAGTGTCGTGTGCCCAAATGTAAACAATACGACCGCTGAGCATGCTGCCACCTGGCGGGAGGCAGCAGAAAGTATTCAATAGTCTCAAGAGACGTTCCTGCACCAGGGGCAGTGGGGGTCAGGGGACTAACGGAGGTTGTGCAGGTGAACCGTGCCTGTCGTGTGCCCAAATGTAAACAATACTACCGCTGAGCATGCTGCCACCTGGAGGGAGGCAGAAGGTGTTCAATAGTCTCAAGAGACGTTCCTGCACCAGGGGCAGTGGGGGTCAGGGGACTAACGGATGTTGTGCAGGTGAACCGTGAGTGTCGTGTGTCCAAATGTAAACAATACGACCGCTGAGCATGGTGCCACCTGGCGGGAGGCAGCAGAAAGTGTTCAATAGTCTCAGTGATGTTCCTGCACCAGGGGCAGTGGGAGTCAGGGGACTGACGGAGGTCGTGCAGGTGAACCGTGAGTGTCGTGTGCCCAAATGTAAACAATACCACCGCTGAGTATGCTGCCACCTGGCGGGTAGTGCGGACACTGACCAGGGTTGACAGGAGACGCTCGGACCGCCGGACAACTTTGTCAATTTACGAACAGGACCAGGCATTTCAACGTACAAAAAAAAAATAATAATAATAATAATAATAATTGGCCGGTACAGACATATCCACGGACCTCGGATTTTGTCCGGCAAATCCGATATCCGGGAAATCGAGGTTTGTGTGTATATACATAGGTGGAATTTGTATTCGTATCCCACCTTCCGTCTGGTAGGCGCCAAATTCCACCATTCAAATTAATACCTTTCTCATAATTAGAGAGCAGTTTTAGTGGATAATTCCCACAACTGGGGGCCGGCGAAAAATGAAGGTTTGCTTCAGGTAATTTGACCCCCTTTAATGAGGTTTCTCCAAGTGGTTTTACACTTTAAAGCAGCTTGCCTCCGAGTTCGGGAATTCCCTAAGTTGGCCTGCCAAGATGCAGACTTAAAGTCCTCATTTATCTCTTCAGCTAACTCTAGGGGAATCAAATTATTTACTGTCCGCACACATCGTTGTCCCCTCACTAGTAACTCCACTGACCTCACAATCCCCTTTCCATCAGTATGCACTTTTGCTATTTTTCCTAGAGGCCATTGCGAACGAGGCATATCTCCCCTAAGGATTACTATATCTCCTTTTTTTATTGGACTTTGATTTTCTGGCTGTTGAGCCCCATAAAACTTTTCCCTTAGACTCAGTAAATAATCTGCACTCCAATGCTTATCCCATGACCTTAAAATTTTAATTAAGGTGTGATAACCTTCCCGAAGATGTTGAGCCGGGTCATTTATTGTAGGATCTTTTATATCTTCCCTTGTATCTATTAAAGGAAAGGGTTCCAGTCTTCTCCCATAAATTAAATGTGAGGAGTAAGAGCTATATTTACTGATGAATCATCTAAGTAGGTTAAGGGTCGGTTATTGATACGGGTCTCAATCTCAGTCACTATGGCTTTCAAGTCTTCTAGACCTATCTTTGTCTTGTGGAGAGTTTTCCTAAGACAAGACTTTACAATGCCAATCATTCTCTCTGTGAAACCATTTTGCCAAGGAGCTCTAAGGGTAGTAAAGGTCCATGAGCATTTCTTTAACTCTAGAGATTTTGTACTGATGGATGATTTAATATTTCTAACAATATGGGGGAGGCTCCTACGAAGTTAGTAGCATTATCGCTAATCAATCGCCGAGGACACGACCGCCGAGCCACAAACCGCCGGAACACTTGAATAAATGTTTCGGCACTTAAATCATCAGCTATTTCTAAATGAACAGCCCTTGTAGAGGTGCAAGTAAATAAGCAGACATATACTTTCTTGGGGGGAGTATTATCTCCTGTAATTATTATTGCCCCAGTATAGTTGACACCAGCTACCTCAAATGTTTTTAATGATTGTACTCGATCCATGGGGAGTTGAGGCGGCCCGGGATAGGTGATCAGTCTTCCCTCATATCTCTTGCATTTGATACAAGATTTGAGGTAGTATTTAACTGCCTGTCTACCCTGCAGTATCCAAAATTCCCTCCTGAGATAGGCTAATGTATCAGCCATTCCACCATGTAACGAGTTCCCATGAGATTCATCCACTATTAATTTAGTAAGATGATGACGTTTGGGAATTAGCATGGGATTGCAGGTTTTATCGGGAAGATCAGCATTCCAAATTCTTCCTCGACACCTAATGATGCCTTCATTATCTAGGTACAGACCTAATGATTTGACAAGTTTGTTCCTACGGGGGCTGGCCGAGGCTAAGATCTGATATTCCTCAGGAAATTCCTGCTTTTGTATTGTTCTAACCCAAAACTTCAAAGGATCAGAACTATCCCACTTTATGAATTTGAAGACCAATTTAGTAGTAGTCTTTAATAGTTTGCTCAATAAGGAAAACCTTTCTATATCCATAACAGGATCTGGGATCAATATAGGTTCCATAATTATATCTTCTGATATGTCTGACTTACTATAGACCTTTTGATTAGGCCATTCATTATTATTTTTCAGCCAGGTAGGACCTTTAAACCATAATCCTGTATTTAATTTGAGGATAGTTGTTCCTCTGGACAAAATATCAGCTGAGTTTTCCTTGGCAGCAACATGATTATAGTGAAATGTGGAACCTAAATCATTTATCTTACCAACACGATTCCTGAGATAAGGGATTTTTGTGTTATTTTTCACTAACCAGTGTAGGCAAATTTCACTATCGGTCCACATATATACTTCACTAATTTGTAATAAATTGCTTAGATATTGAGCTAATTTAGTGCCTAATTATAATGCAGTCAGCTCCATTTGAGGCAATGTTCTAGGCTTAATTGGGGCAACCTGAGCCTTAGACATAATTAATTTACATTCCTCTCCTGCTTTAAGATAAGCTACTGCACCGTATGCACTTTTTGAAGCATCACAAAATATGTGTAGTTGCTGGGGTTGTCGCCCATCAGCATTTATTCTCCTACTTATGTGAACTTCATTTATCTTATTGAACTCAGATTTTATAGTCTCCCATTCTGTTGTATATTTCCCATCTAGGGGGGTATCCCAATCGAGGTGTTCCCCCCAGGCCTTTTGTATTAGACATTTACCCCTTATAGTTATTGGGCTCACTATGCCCAAGGGGTCAAATACTTGGCTGACCTGACTTAAGAGTGTTCTCTTTGTTAGGACCACATCAGAAAAATCTGGATACTTTAATCTTAGTTCATCAGTTTTTACATTCCACCATAATCCTAACTGATTGGATCTCTGGTGGCGTATAATTAAGGAAATCCTTCCTGATTATCCCTTCTAGTCTTGGAGAATTAGTATTCCAACTCTGTAAGGGGAGGCTGGCCTTCCTGCACTCTTTATTAGCCAGGTTATAAATTTGTATTAGTTCTTCCTCAGAATTTATTGTCCTCTGCAAATTATCCATATAGAAGTTCTTCCCCAATTCTGGGCTATCAGAACCCTTAAAATGGTACTGTAATGTTTTATTTAATAGAAAGGGGCTTGAGCAAGAACCAAATAGAACTGACTTAAACCTATATGGGGGGGGCTATCTTCCTGAGATATATTTTCAGGCCATAGGAATTTTGTGAAATTTCTATCCTCTTCCCTTAACCTAATCTTAGGAAAGCCTTAGAGATGTCAGCCACATAGGCGAATTTATCTGTTCTGAAATTTACTAGGACATCTCCTAGATTAGACAAGAGACTCGGTCCTGTCTGCAGGCAGTCATTTAAACTAGCATCTTGTTTAGTTTTGAAACTACAAATGAAAACTATTCTGATGGGGGTGGTTGATGAATCTTTGGCCACTGCATGGTGGGGTAAATAATGTCCTATATTATGATTTTCTGCTCCTTCCAGTTTTTCGATAAAGTCATCCTTTAATTGATCTTGAATGATCTTATCATAGCACTCCAATTTAGACAGATTTTTCTTCAGTTTTCTTTTTGAACTATTTAAGAGGCTCTTAACTATGTGATAATTGGAAGGTAACACAGGGTCATTTATTTGCCAAGGTAGACCTACTTCATATATACCATTAACATAATTGACAGTGTGATCATAGTGATCTAGAGTATTTTGATCCTCTTTAGGTAACTGTTCAGGTATGATACCGATAGTTTCTAGATCCCATAATTTGTGCACGGGGATCCCCTTCTTCAATAACTCATTGATTTGAGTGGGTACTAATGGAGTTCCTATTCTAGCAACCAAGAGGGGTTGTGCATGACTAGGAATGCATTCCTCTTGTTCAGGCTGGTGAGTGGTTTGTGGGATAGGTCCCATTATAACATCACCACCGGCACTGGTGAACATGGAAATGTTATATCTTTTGATGACCTTACTTAGGAATCGCCCAAAATAATCAGCGCCTATTATTAATTGGTATGGACCATCAACATCTTCAAAGGTATTTCTAACTAGTCTAACACCTTTCTGTTTCAAAGTTTCAGCTGTAGATTTAAGTCCTTTTACAGTTAAATTTATACTGATGTCATTAACTACAGCAGCTACCCTACATTTATAATTTCCCAATTGGACTAGTGGTCGAACAATTTCAAAACTTTGAGCTTCTTTATTGGCCAGAAAGCCCGAAATGGCCAAGTTCACCTTGCTAATTATAGGTAATTGTAATAGATCAACTATCTCTCCACTAATAAATTATCTTTGTGCACCACTGTCAAACATTGTTTTAACAATGGCTGAATTTCCATTATGGCTCACCTTCAACTCTGCCGTAGGGACAGCGGATGAACTACACATACTAGTTACTGCCATTTTAACAACCGTAGGGTCTGTTCTCCCATCACCATTAGGACATAAGGCTATGTGATGAATGGATTTTCTACACTTCTTACAAGTACCCAGACTAATTGGACAGGCTTGTATTGCAAGTTTACCACTAAGGCAGATTAGGCAGTTTCCCAGGTCCATTAACCTATTGAGCCTAGTGGAATAATCTGGGTATATATTACAAGTGGAGGGTGGATGTTCTTCCTCGCAGAAAGCACATTTTTTTCTTCACTTGTAATCACCCTATATTTAGGAATGGCACCTGTTCTTTGAGTAGGTCTTGGTGATGGTTTACCGGCTGGTCTAGCTTGAAACTTATCTACCGGTTTTCTTCACATCGTAACTTTAGTAGGAGCGGGATAACTACCCACCAATGAGGGCTCTTTAAACTCTAAGGTGGCTGATATCGCTGATTACCTTTAGGTCTAGTTATCTCAATCTCCTGTGGGGGTGTTCCTGCTCATACCTTGCAAATGTTTGCACTCTTGTAATAATCCCTCCTCTATTTGCTTGACCGTGAAATAATTACTATTGTACCTCTGATTTAAGCGGTCTCGCATCCTGGTGGTAGTTTTCTCCATATCATGATACTAACTATCCAGTCTGATTCTGTCAAGGTTTATGAGCTTCAATGGCTCTTAGTGTGCAATTTAAAGTTATTCTGAACTCTTCCATTCTCTGTGATTGTGATAGGGCTCAGTAGATCCATGAACTTGCAGAAAAGATTCTTTGTTATATGATCTTTATCTTCATAATTATCTCTAAGAATCTTGAGTGCCACATTATAATGGCATTTTCTACTGTTAATTCCTTACCAGCAGATATGCAGAACCTCTCAACTGACCTAACAATAGGTTAATTTATGCACTCTCGTAAATCAGTCCTATCATCAATCAAATTTTAATTTATCCAGAAAGAATACCAATTTTCACCCTCAAATGAGGCAGTGATAAATCTGGTAATTTAAGCTGGGTAAAGAGCTTTGGCGTGGGTTTCTGATCACGCACTAAGTGATCATATGTGAATACTGTTTCCATGTATTTGGTACATTCTTGATCATACTTGGTCTCATAATTAATTAATTCTTTATCCCCAGCTTCTAATAATTGAAAGTAAGCCTCTTCATAATTATCCCATTTAGTTTTTAGCATTAGCAGAACTGACTTTAAACTATTATAGTCAATAGGGATAGTCCCAGCTGCTACCTCACACTTATTATATATTCGTGTAAGCCATCCTAATTTAGCCGCTAATGCTTTAGACCCTTCCGCCATGATTTTAATTGATTAAATGAAATGAAGAAAAAAAAAAAAAAAAAAAAAAAAAAGTTGGATAAATGTTTATGAGTTAGGGTTCCCTAATTTAATTATTTCTAAGGGTGGATGTGCCGTGTTGACTCGGCCTGGCAAAGCGCGGAGCCAGGCCTATAACCATCCACCACTTTATTTAATGTTGCTAACTTCACAAACATTGTTGGCGGATGGTAGCTTAAATGCAGCCTGTGTCATGGCTGTCTGTGACTCGACGAGCGAGTACGGTGGGCGGGTACGGCGCCTGTTTATGGCGGCCAAGTCATGGTTATTTACCATAGGGGGCCCGGGAAACTGATGGCTATATATCGTTACCCCCCAGAAAGAGGACTGTGAGGTCACGAGGCCACTTGTGTACTTCATATAGAAGTGCGCCTTTGTCAAATCATTTAAATCAGCACGAACCGCCGGTTGCCCGAAAGAGCCTGAGTTCCACGTACGTACGTTCCACCGCCATTCGCTGAGGGCATAAGCTGTGTGCCACAACGGCTACCTTAATACATTCCCAAAAATATTCCTCACTACGGGGCACCAAACTCTTGAAATTATTGCCCATCGACTGATGGACGACAAGAAACTGTTGAAATTATATTAATTAACGTGAACTCACCTTGCGATTAATCCAAAATCTACCTAAGCTGCACTGATACCCTATTTAGACGCTAACTAAGGTATACTCAGCAGTGGCAGATGGGTTGATGATATGAAGGCTTGATCATTATCTTGAGGAAGTACTGGGAGACGTTGAGGTACACAGAATGGCAGAGCGGCTGGCTGTGGCAACGTAATGACGGCGCAGAGTGGTAGGCTGACGTAGCTTTTCACAGCTGGTCGTGATATTATAAGATGTGTTTTACACCTCGTCCTTGTCTTAACCAATTGATCGGTTACAGCTTACTCATATTAAGATGAGTTTGACTACACCTTAGTGTAACAATCAAAGACTGACTACAACTTCATAGTGTAGGTGATAACGCGTGACTAATGTCTTGACCCAAAAATCCTTTTCAAGACAGCTGGGGCTTACACGTGGAGTGCGTTCCAATAATTTACTCATATATGTGGAAGTTTCCTCACAATTCTTATATTATGTTAATCCTTTGATTAATTGTGGTATTATAGGTGAATACCACCAAAATTATATTACTATATCTAAATACATCTTAATTTATACCCAAATCTATAATAATATATACATAGGTGGAATTTGTATTCGTATCCCGCCTTCCATCTGGTAGGCGCCAAATTCCACCATTCAAATTAATACCTTTCTCATAATTAGAGAGCGGTTTTAGTGGATAATTTCCACAGGTGTGTTACATTGACTCCTGGGTTAGGGGTGAGGAGGAATCTCTCTCCTTATAATTTCAATACAATGTTGTATGTATGTATGTAACATCTGAAAATGTAGTTATAGTTGTGACTATAAACTGCCCCCAAAACAAAACAAAAGTATTTCTCAAAGCCCGTCCACACCAGGAAACTGTTTGGAAACAATTTTAAAGTAATCGTCCAGACCCATTTTTTTTTTGCCGAATTATGTTGAATGTACATTCAAAACACCTAATCCACCAAAAAATAATTGATTTCCAGGCCTTATTTCCGTAAAAACACGACTTTTGTAAAAAGCGCGCGAAAAAAAAATCTTCCCTCCAACAGGGCTACGACTGTTATTGATGACGTCAGAACAGGGACGCCCGCAGACACTCTGTCTGACACCTGTCGGCAAATGTTATGATGAACGATTGTACCTCGGTGTCAGACAGTGAATCTGTCGCTGTGACAGATTTAGAGTACGATGCTCAATCTGACAGCGAAAGAAATGACGCTGGTCGCGTATACTATGAGGAAAACGAAACTCAGATTGTCATGGGATCCTATATGTTTGAGCCCGAGTACGAGAAGGATGAACAGGTGTTAGCAGAGCCTGAGGTTCAGCAGGAGGACCTGGCACTTCTCCAAAACATGGATTGGTAAATAAGGTTAAACCATGTGTGTGTGGGAATCACAATGAAGGTACTTTCGAGAAAATCCTATGGTTAGTTTTGGAGCTACAGTACAGTCAAACGTCATTATTCGGAAACCACATACTAGCATTAACTACAGCATAGAGTTGGAAAATATGCGGGCGGGAAGGCAGAAAGTGTGACAGCCACACCACCACAGGGTCTCTCACCACAGGGCACGCCCACTCCACAACTGGTTTACTTGGTTTACTTGGTCTTGTTAAGAGGCAAAGCCTCACAGTCGTGGTGGTCCACCGCTGCTGCCAGTCCTGGCAACATGACAGGAAATTGTCTAACAGGGCCACCTGGTCTGGTATGGTGTTGGACTGAGTCACTGTCTTACGGGGGGGGCGCCGCCCTTGTCCAGCACACCCGTGTACACAGGCTCACCTCACGTACACTCGTCGTCCCAACCCACACACTGGGTAGGCGACTAGTCGCGCTGCACACTCACCCAGTCTTTCACCCGATGTGTACCCGATCTACACACCGTTTCTCAACACAACTGCTCGCCCCAACACACTATAGGCGTGTATCACCCTACACACGCCACTCCTTTCCGTGTGCAAACTTTTCTTGAAAGGCACAGCTGTCTTGCTGCACCCATAAAGGATGCATGCATGTGGCATATAGCAAAAAAAATCTATCAGAAACACCCACATATCTTCAAGTACTATATTTATCTCTGTGTTTACGTGCCTCTCTGATCAGCGCGGGAAGATGAGCCCCCTGATGCTACGTCACCGAGCCTGAGCGTCTGCAAACCTTGAGAGCGTTTTGAAAACTCGGGGAATTTGCAGATTTTGATTGCGGATTATTTAAAAACGGGTGAATGGATACAAAAAGTGACGACGTATTGTTGATATACTCGTTAATGGCTATGATTTTATTGCATTAAATCAGGAATGATGAAATGGTCTGGACGATTACTTTAAGGTTTATTTGTTTCTCATCCAGAATGGGAAACATCAAGAAACATTTGTGTGTGTGTGTGTGTGCAGAGGAAGCTACAAGAGGCCGTGAGACCTACACGTGGTAGTTCCTGTAATAATACTGGTTATATGATTATAGATACTGGCAATGAAATGACAGCAATGACAGTAAGAGACAGTAATGACATCAATAATGATGAAAACAATAAAAGTAATAGTGACGTGGGTGGGCAGGTTAAATATTGCTCACCCATACATGTCTCTCTGCCTTGTAACAGTTCAGTGAGAGCCTTGTAACGTAAACACTGAGCCTGCAGCAGCATCCCCCCCACACACAGCCTGACAACAACTGATTAATTGATTGATTTAATGCCAAAAAGGGGAAATGTGCCAGCCATCACAGGTCATATGGCACTATGGCAAAGCATAATAAAGGGGAGGGGTTATAGAGTGAGTGAAACGGTGAGGGAAGGGGAGAGGAAGGGAATGTTACAGCAGGATGGTTAGATCAGATGCAGGATGTGGATTTGTTGGAGGAAGGAGGTTACATTATCCAGAGAGAAGGAGGGGGATTCCGAGAGAATGTTCGCAAGACAGGGAGGTCGGGAAAGGGAGGACAAATGAGGGAAGGAACTGGAACGGGCAGGAGTAAGAATGGACGGAGCGAATGGTAGTTGTGCAGAGATTGTGAGGAAGCAAGCTGGTGTGGACGGGTCTTTATAAACTTAAACAGCAAAACAACGATGAACAAACAACACAACTCAAACTTTCAAACTTCAAACCTTGTATTAACCCCTTGAGGCCCAGAACGTAATTTCTATTGTAATATAGGTACCAATAGACGATTTTAATTAATATAAGCATTATTTTATAGCTATGACCTGTTTAGTATTCTTGTCCACTAGTTAATTTGGTATATTAAGTGACTTTCGTAATTGTATAGCCATAGATAACAGTAGAACTGGATGTGACACTTAAATTCACCATTTTGCAGTAATGGCCCCATAACCGGAAAACGGCCCTTTCCGTTCTATCCTAGTCATCTCGGCTCATAATTGAATGAAATCGTTGAAACTAATGGTGATAAAAGCTAACAGTCTCTACTTCAATGTCTAGAAGTGTTATATGAATCCGCCAAAGCGTTTAGTCATACCAATCACACAAAACACAAATGCATCTAACATACTTGCAGTATATAGTATATTTTATTCAACATGTGATCTAGCATCATTGTACAACACAGGAATGACAGTTCTTTTTCACACCTGTCAGCTTGTGCCACTTATCGTCACTTTGCGACCTAGTCACACGCTCTGTGGAAGCACCAGCCTTGCGCTTGGCGTGGACATAGCTGTTGATGTCACGCACCATGTTGCCAGCAAACAGATTGGAGAGAGCACCAGCCATTTGTCGGATGAGCTTGTCCAAGCCGTACCCTTTACAACAGGCGGCCCCGGTCAGCTAGCCATTCTCGCTTGTGTGGTGTGTTCACCACCTCCACGAACACCCTCCTGGGCAAGGAACACTCCAGCAGCTTGCATCGAGTGGTCTTCTCCTTAACCAGACCTCTCCAGATGTGGCAGATGTCCAGCGTGATGTCAATGGTAGTGGAGGACGGGACCAGGAGCTTGCCGCGATCCAACAGCTCGGTGAATGACTTGTAGATGGCCTTCACCTGCTCACCAGGGTTCTCTTCGAAACTGACATCCAGCGGTGCAGCCTCTCTGTCGACCAGCAGGTCAGCACAGGCACCACACTTGTTGCCTCTAGTTGATGAATGAGCCAGGTACCCGGCAATGTGACCCAAGGCAGCTTTCGTAGAGTCTTCCAGCTTCTAAACGCTCTGTTTGGCCCACCACCTCCACCAGCTCCTCTGCCACCTGCATGTCCTCGACCTCGCGCTCCTGCTGACAAGCAGTCATCTTACCGAATAGATCACCGACGCTGTATCCGGACCACCAGATCAGACTCCTAGTCTGTCTCAGTGGTCCTGATCACTGCCTCATTCTCCATGAATTGCCAGACGCTGGCCCAGTAATTACCGCCTGCCAGCTTTCTCAAGTGGCCAAATTGAGACTCGATCCTGTCTGACTGGACCTTACCCAACAACACATAATCCAGGATAGCATTATGGTTGTAGAGCAGGTACCTGACCAGGCCCACCAGTCCTCGTAAGGTGTTGTACACAGCCAGGCACGTGTCCTTGCTGATTTTGGCAGAGACCGGAACTTCACTTTCCTGCCAGCTATGCATGGAGTTACCGAATTCAATCAGGAACTTGAGACCTCTCACTGTCGTCACAGTTCAAGCGCAGCTTGGTTAGGCTAGATTTGTTTAGGTTAGGGAAGGTTATATTTGGGTAGGTTAGATTTGGTTAGGTAAGATTTCGTTGGGTTAGGATAGGTAAGATTTGGTTTGGTTAAGTTAGCTTAGGTTATTGGTGGGTCAAGCCCCCCGCTAGATTAGGTTAATTTTGGTTAGGCAAATCTCTCTAGATATAAGGAAATTACCCTAGATCTAGGGAATTTTACCCCCCTACACAACTCTTTAATTACGTGTTTCCGACGCATAATTTGTTCCCCACCCGAAAACCCCGCATTCCCACAGGTCCCCAAACTTGTTTGGGGGAAGTGGGAGAGTATGGGCAAACACTAGAATTTTACCGGCCGGAGTGACGAAGGGCCGGAGAAACTATGGGCCGAAGTGACTTGAAATAGTTTCCATACGGTAATTTAGTAATTTCACATATTTTTTCACTAAGTATGTCATTGGCTTCTATATCACATTCATCTACAATTATCTCTTGATCATACCTATCATTATTTTGCAGATAACTTGTAAACATCCTATTGACGCCAAAATAAGACGAGAGTTCACCAGCCGTGGAGATGTGTGCTTACATACCCTAATTTCACTTATTTTTGCACTAAATATGTCATTAAATTCTATATCACATTCATCTACAACTATCGATTGATCACAGATATCATTATTTTATGAAGAGATAGAAGGGCCAGATTGTCAAATGTTCTCTTCGGTGAAGAATGTCTTCGTCACGTAATTTGGTAGCGTCAAACTGTTTTGAGCCGCGAAGGATATCGTCACACCGCGGTGAAGGTAAACAAACGAGGACATCGCACAGACCATGTCTTCACCATTCCCTTCGCTGCGCTGAGATTTCCTCTGTACTTTTCATCCCATTAAGAGGTAAGATGAGGACATTTCTCTGACTTTATGTTACTTTTTAGCTGTTTAATGACGAAATTAACCTTTGTGCGTAATTAACAGTGTAGTGTAGAAGCCTCATTGTTGAGAGTAGAGTATGCCAAAATATGCTTGCGCAGAGATTTCCTCTGTACTTTTCATCCCATTAAGAGGTAAGATAAGCACATTTCCCTGACTTTATATTACTTTTTAGCTGTTTAATGACGAAATTAACCTTTGTGCATAATAAAGAGAGTGGTGTAGAAGTCTCATTGTTGAGAGTAGAAGGCAGAAGACACGCAAGAAGTGGATTAATAATGCACATTATACTTAGCAAAAGTTAATAAAAATATGTCAAATGGTAACGGTGGTAGCGACTGCGCAGTTCACGTCCACTATAACCCATTTAGCCAATATGAACGCGTCTTCATCTGTCGCTGTTCTCTTATAATAGCAATAACCTTTTCTTCACCAGTAGCTACGTATGCTAAAACATTAACAACAAATCCCCATCTCAAATTGCACTGTCAACGCTTCATCTTTGGGTTAGGGTTGGGTGAAGCAGTTGGTTGCCCCATCCGTGCGCTATATGTGTTGTCAGTGTTCGACAAAGAGAATGACAGAGAACGACAGAACCAAATGCCAGTTTGGTTCAACAAAACAGTTTGATGAAACGCCCCGTACGATACCCGCTTAAGCTAACTTCACATAACCACATAACCTCAGTATTATTTATTAATAACACACGTCTCTCATTGAAGGACATCTATGAAATACAAAAGTTGCTGGTTTGCTACAAAGTTGTGCTTATACTTCAATTAATCTGACATAGGTTAGGTTAGGTTAGGTATGAAAGTATTTAGAAGGTAGCACTACTGTGTTCTAATTTGTATTATTGGTTACAGATATCTCAGAACATGGCCGACTATCCCGACTATCCCGACTATTGGGATCAGGTTGATCTGGAGAATGAGATAGATGCCCAAAGGGATTGTCGGACGCAGACGTCGACGTCGCAGAGTTGTTACAGGTACAAATGGTGTTTTCAAGTTGATTTATTATATTTCTTAGTTGCCTTTTTTCAGAAAACTTACTGTTTAGGGATGTCACCCTGGCATATGTATGTATATATATATATATTATAGTATGTATAGATATATGAATATAGATAATGTAATATATATATAATGTAATAATAGATATATGTAATATATATATATATGTATATATAATATGTATATAATAATATATAATGTATATAAATATATATGTATATATATATATATATAGTATATATATATATATATGATATATATATATATATATATATATGTCATATATATATATATATATATATAGTATAATATAGTACGTATATATATATATTATATAATATATATATCGTATAATATATATATATATATAAAAATTTATATATATTTATATATATGATATATTCTAATATATTATATATATATATATATTATATATAAAAATTTTTTATATTTATAATATATAAAAAATTTTTATATATAATTATAAAATTTAAATATTATTTATAATTATACTTATTAATAATTTTTAAAAATTATAATATAAGATTTTTATATATTATAATTTTTATTATATTTTTAATATATATATATTATATATAACCCTGTTATATATATTATTTTATATTATTAATATATATATATATTAATATAACTTATATTATTTAAAATATTTTAATATATACTTATTATTATATATTTATTATAACTTATATATATATTATATTATATATTTATATTTTTTTAAATTATATATTTTTTAATATTTTATTTTATTTTTTATTATATTATTATATACTTATTATATATTATATTATATTTTATTTATTTTATTTATCTTTATTATTATTTTTAGTATTCCTTTTATTATTCTTAATATTTTATATTATATATTATACTTTTATATATTATTCTTTTTATATCTTTTATTTAATTATTTTTTAATTATTTTAAAATTATATATTATAATTATTTATATAATATCTTTTTTTTTTAATATATATTTTCAATTTCTATATCTATTAATTTATTATTTATATATATATATATTAATTTTTATTTATCTTTTAATATTTTTAATTTATATATATCTTTTATTTTTTTTATTTTTCCCTTTTTCTCTTATATATTTTTTTCTCTATCTTTTTCCCTTTAAATTTTTTTTTCTTTTATTTATTTAATTCTTATTTTTCTTTATTTCAACATTTATCTTTTTTATTTTTTCTTTTTTATATTCTCTTTCTTATATTTATTTTTATTCTCTTCTTTTTTCTTTATTTTTATCCTATATCTTTCTTTTTTTTTTATCTTCTCTCTTATTTTATATCCCTATCTTTATTTCTTTTCTATTATTATATTTTTCTTCTATTATTTTTATCTTTTTTTTTTTTTATTAATTCTATCTTCTCTATATACTATCTTTATCTCTCTAATATATATTATATTATCTCTATTTTATTATTATATTTTCTATTATATATTTTTTAATACGTATATTATCTTATCTTTATATTAATTACTTATTTTTATCTCTATATTCATTATTTTATATTTTTAATTTTTCCCCTTAAAAATTTTATTATTCTTTTAATATATTTATTATATCATATCTCTTTTCCTCCCCCGTTTATATATATTTTTCAAATTTTTTAATTTTTTAAAACTTTTATTTAAATTCTTTTATTATATCTATTAAATTACTTTTATTTTTTTTACTGTTATATTTTTATACTTATATTTATTATCTTTCATTTTTTTATATATCTCTTATTTATATTTTATCCTTTATTTATATCTATTTATTTTTATTTCTATCTTCTATATTTTCATTTATCTTTTTCTTTACTATATCATTCTTTTATCTATAATATATCTTTTTATTTTATACCCTTTTTTTCTATTATTTCTATCTACTTTCTTAAAATATTCTTCTCCCCTTTTATTTTCTCCTTTCTCTCTCTATTTTTCTTTTATTCTTATTATCCTCTATCTTTCTATCTTTTTCTTTCTATATTATCATCCTATTTTCCTTCTCTCTCTTTTTTTCCTTTTTAAATATCCTTTATTTATATATTTTTATTTCTTTTTTTTTCCCTTTTTATCTATTTTTTTTTTTTTTTTCCCCTTTATATTTTTTTTTTTATCTAAAATTTTTTATTTTTTTTTCATTCTTTTTTATTATTTCTTTTTATTTTTTTTTTTTTTATCAAATTTATTTTTTTTTTCCTGTTTTTTTTTTTATTATTTCCCTTTTTTATTTTTTTTTTTTACTTTTTTTTTTATATTTATCCCTGTATTTATATATATTACTGTTATATATATATATACTGTATATTATATATATATTAAATATCTTTTATAAATTATCCTGTTATTTATATTATATATAATTATTTTAATATATATCTTTTAAATTTATTTTAATTTTTTTTTTATTTTTTTTTTTGACAAAAAATGCTGATTTCAAAAATGATTGTAAAAATCAAAATTAAAGGACCTAATTTTTTTGCCCAAATACCTTACGATGGGAAAATAAACCCCTTCCAGCAATATGATGCTGAATTTTTTGATCGTTCCGCCTCAAAAAGCTTCCATGTCTGATCTCATTGAGGAAATTAGAGATCAATTTTCCGCCGCAAAGATTTGAGAGGTAATTTTTTCCCATCAATACAATTAATTTTGCTATGCTGTTATTAAAATTTATACACTCTGCATATGAAACAAACTGTGCATCTTACTTCCGGGGAACCAAAAAAACCCATTACTTTCATGATGTGGAGGGAAATCCATTACTAGTGTACTGAGGGGTTTTTTGCAAGGGGGTATGTTTTTTCTCTCCCAACAGGATGTCCGTTCCACCATACCCCCAAAAACACTGATTGCGATACGAGCTGGCAAGGGGGAGATCACCAAAGGACTTTAGGTGACTGCCATGATGGCCCAAACGACAGCCCAGCGAATGTCTGAAATAGTCTCCAGAGCAAAATAAAAATCTCCAGCAGGAACATTATTAATAAATACCTCCTTCTGCCCAAACCGAACCAAACTATTTAAAAATTTTATGACATCAGTGGGGTGCCCGGTTTTATAGGGGCAAACGACTTTCGCCATTGCTGTATTTAAACCGTCGGTTGAAAATTCAAGGTGTTTCGTTGCAGGAAAGGTTTTTTTTCTCTTTAAAGTTCAAGCTGTGTAGGGGCCCCGATTACTGTTCCAAAAAGTTGTTGCCCTTGGCCTGGGAGTGTCCATGACAGTAGAATTTTGGGAAAAAGTGGCTCACGCTAGGGAAAACTAATTTAAAAACCCAGGTATCACCTACTTGGGGATCGTGGGTACTCCCTTTAAAAATATCTGTTTTAAATCCATGTCAAAATCCAAATAAGCACACGGACAGCTATACACCAGTCCCTTCCCCAAAAAAAAAAAAAACCATTGAAAGTGCATTTGGGGTTTTTTGAAAAAGGGGAAATTTGGTATTTAGGGATGAAAGGGAAAAACAGATCTAGAAACTAAAACCAAACTAGATTGTTGCATGTATGGTCGCCAACTGCTTTAAACTAGACTGTTTTTTTCCTCAAGATGGGGCCCGGGCCCCAACATCAATTTCCTGCCATGAAATGTGGTGCCGGTACAGGTACTGGAAAACTCAAAGGGGGATTGAAACGACAACAAGTAATCGGATTATTTTAAGCAGGGACGGGGGGATCATACGGATTTTATATGGGATGTTTAATTTTCCCCCCCCCATTCCCAGGTACATAGGTTTCTCTATAACCCTCCCCCTTTTTTATGCTTTGCCATACGCCCTTGACCTGTGTCTGGCAGTTTCCCTTTTCAACTTACCCACTTACTTATTATTTTTTTCATAGCTAAATTTCGTGACTTGTTGTATGATAAATTCTTTTTTTTTCCAATTGTTGGGGCATGATCAAACTATAACAATTACTATTTGATCGTTAAATTTGCCCGTGCTGGTGGGACCTTTTCAAAGAAAAATTAAAATAATTAAACTTTTTTTTGATATGAAGCCGTCCCAGTAATAATCGCTCCAAAAAGATTATTTATTGTTATTTTCTGTATAAAACATCTTAGTAATAATGTTAAGTAAAATATTATTAAGGGGGGTCTTATTTTTTTTTTTCTTTTCCTTACACAAAAAAAAGAAAAAAAGGGAAACTACAAGACGCGAGACCTACACTTGGTATTCCTATTACATTTTTTGCAAATGTAGCCCCCCCCTTTCCCCTTATTTTTAGTAGATGTACATCATTCATCAAACCATTACATTTATAGCCTTGATCCCAAAATCCACCTTAAATCATTTTCACCCAAAAATACTCTGAATAAAGAAAAAACGTCTGCTTTACAACATTTTACAGTTTTTTTAATATTTCCATTTTCTTTTGCTGTTTCGCGCTTTATTTTTTTTTCCTCAATTCTGACAGCATATCTTCTTTTGAGTTCTACAAGATTGCCCTTTCCCCTCGTTTATCTTGCTTACTCCTCTGTCCCCTTTTCCTGGTCATATTTCATTGCGTCACCCTCGTAAAAAGGCCTCCCGGGATCATGCAACCAATAGATTGGTTTTGCTGCAAATGGGGCTGGCCTGCCGTCCGGTTTCCTTCTAATGCTTCCATGATTCTAAGTTTTTCTGTAAAAAAAAAGTAGAAAGTAAAACTAAAAAAACCGTCAGAAGGGTAAATTACGTACCTTTTAAAACCCGCCATACCCGCCATATCAAAAATTTATGTAATGGATCACTGTTCACACCATTTAAAAATTTGGGTAAAGTGAAAATTTTTTTTTTAAAGTTGCCATTCTCGTTTACTACTTTTAGGATGACCCTAATATCTGTTACGCATGGGTGGGGTTTTTACCAACTTCTGGAAATCGTGAAAAAAGACTTTTGATTGACTGGTGACGATCGCTGGGGATCCAGGGATAAACCAAAAATAAACCTAGGCTAGGTAAAGTTTTTTGGGTTTATTACGTTAGATTACCGGAAATCTTTTTTGGCATGCCCGGTTCCTCCAAAATGATCGTCAGCCCGCTCAGGCGGCGCACCCTTTTACTGCCTCACCTTTATGGAACTGTCGCCGTAGGATTCCGCAAAACCCAACCGAGAACTTTCGCTGACATTGAACTTTTTGGGGCACTCCACTTATGATAAAAAGAAAAAACAATAAAAAATTTTTTAATTATTGGACACCACATTTTTTTGTTTGTCCCCCCAAAAAAATAAAAAGTTTGACATTGGGAACGTAATCCTACCTAACTCTGGGCTACGCCCCCCCGACTCCCTCGCTTTTTTCACTAACCTAACAGACTTGGGAAGCCCCATAGCTACCCAAAATTTTAACTGTTGCTGGTATAACCCCGAAGTAAACACGTTAAAAGTGGATTAATGTCCCATATAAATTTGGGGGTTATAATGGCAAACTGCGCGGTCGCTACCGCCTTTACCATTACGTTTTCTTATTTTTTTTTGCTCCCGATCTGTCAGTATTATTTACTTCAGCGTAACCTTCAAACTGTTTTTATATAATTTTTTTAAGAAAAAGGGGTTTTGGAAAAAAGGGGGGGGGGGGGGGGGGGGGGGGGGGGGGGGGGGGTATTGCCCCGTTGTTTTTTAATAGAGGACCAAAAATTCCCCTCAACCAAATTTTTTTTTGGTTAAATTGAACGTTTAAACTGCAGCTTTTTTTAAAGGGGGGAAACTTCAATTTTGGAAAGTCACAGTTGTACAAAAAACAAAAAATTTTTTCGTAAAACATGTTTTTTTCAAAAAAAAAAGAGGGAAAAAGTTACAAATCCCTTTACGTTTATTTAATAAACCCCCCGAAATTGGCAAGCTCCTTTAGGGGGGGCTTGGGGTGGGAAATTTGGGGGGGACTTGCCAAATTATCATTCCCAGGAGAAAAGGAACTTTTTTTAAAAACATTAAAAAAAACAAATCAAAAAAGGGTTTCTTATTGGAAAATACGGGCCCGGGTTAAAAAACTGTTAAAACCCCTAGTTTGGAAAGTTAGGGGTAAAACCGGATAAAATCCCCCGAATACCATTGGCGGCTCCCGGGGGCCGCGAAATTGTTCCCGGCCCCTTTTGGCCGAAATTATCCTCCGTCTGGGGGGGAAAGGGGAATTACTCTCCCAAAAAAGACGGGCGGGAGGCTTTTTTTTTTGTTTAATAATTTAAATGCCTCTTTCTTTTAAAAAAAAAAATCGAAAGTAAAAACCCCTATTGAATTTTATTTTAAAAACCGGGCCCACAAAGAAAACAGATTTTGTAAATTAACCGAGGGTAAGGAAGGGGAAAAGCCAAAGATTTTATTTATGTTTTTTTTTTTTAGGCAAGAAAAGTTTTCCGTCGTTTCCTTTTTTAAAAAACATTTTAAATTCTTGCCGAAAAGCGGCGGGCCGGGGGCCTTAAAGTCGCCCTAAATTTAACATGGGGTATATCTTGCTTTATCAGGGGGCCCCAAATTTAATTAAAATAATAAAAAATTGCCCTTTGGAAAATCCCAAAATTAGGGGGTAAAAGGGGTTTCAATTACAAATTTTTAATTAACGAGGAATGGAGTAGGTTAAACTATTCAGGGGTAATAGGGGGTCAAAAAAAAATTTGTTTTACATTAAAAGGTATTTTATAGGGGAACCCAGCCCTTTGAAAGGTAAAGGGATAAAACTTTATCATTTACAAGAGAAAATGGGATGTTAGAAATTCCGGGTTTTTAAAGAAACCTTACCCCCCCCCCCCCCTGGAAAATGGAAGAAATGAATTAGAGCAAACTTGTGAATACAAGTACCTAGGGATGTGCATGAGTTCCAATGGATGTGAAAAAGCAGTGTGAAAAGATCAGCCAGGTAAATCAGTGGGTTGGTCGATTTGGAAGTGTTGCAAGGATGAGGGCAAGCAAGTATGATGTGTTGAGGGAAGTGTGGAAGAGTGTGGCTGTCCCAAGCATTATGTATGGTATGGAGGTGATTGCATGGAATGAGAGTGAAATATAGATATGGAAGTGGGACAAAATAGAGTAGCAAGACTGGCACTGAATGCACCCAGGTATGCAGCGACTGAAGGTTTGAGAGGTGACATGGGATGGAGCACGTTTAGAGAAAGACATACGAAAGCGACACAGGTATAAAGTCAGACTGGAACGAATGGAGGACGCAAGATTTGCACGAAAAGTTTACTTGTGGAGTGAATGCAGCAGTAAATGGGGGAAGCAATGCCAAAAAATGGTAGATAAAAGTGGATTGCGATTTTGGTGGATGTACCAACTAGATGGAAGACCGAATGTTGTTGAATGGAAGATGATGAACGGTGATGAAGAAGGCCTTGAGTGGGATGTAAGAAAGTGGAAAACTGAGATCTATAGAGTAGTGAAATATGTAGGGCTGAGTAAGTGGAAGAATGAGATGGAGCAAAAGAAAACACTAGAATGGTATTAGGAGAAAGAGGCACCAGCGTATGAAAGTGTGTATGATGGAACCCTGGGTGGTGACCTTCTCTTCCAAGCCAGGACACAGTGTATGGATGTGAATGCAAGGAACTACAGATGGTCTGAGTTCCGCAGCAAAGTGTGCCAGATGTGTGACATGGTTGAGGATGAAACGGTGGAACATGTAATACTTGAATGTGAGAAGTATAACGGGGAGAGAATGGAAATGATGCGTGTGGTTTTGACTGAAATGGGATGTGACATGAATGAGGTGGTTGAAAGGACAGGAAGAGAATGGATGTTATTGCTGCTGGGACTGTGTGTTGAGACAAGGGGACGGATGATTGAGACAGTGAAAGAGTTTTTGGAAAGAATGTGGTATATGAGAAATAGACAATAGAACTGTATGCTTGTATGTAGTTTTTGTTTTGTTCTGTTTCCTTTTTGTGTTTTCTTTAAGCCGGCCACACACACACGCAGGCCAGGTGTTGAGCTAAAATCGGCCCATTTCGCAAATCGTCTCGCGGACGCTTATTTAACCTAAATAACTCTACAAAACCTAACACAAACCTATCCTAAACCTAGCCTAACCTAAACCTGACCTAAACATAACTTTAATATAACTTAACCTAAACCTAGAAAACTATATGTGGCGATCTGAGGGAAGAAAACATAAGGAAGCTACAAGAGGCCGTGAGACCTATACACCTGGTAGTTCCTGTTACTTAACACTATAGCCTACATCCGCCTTGCATCCCCATCCATTAAATTGTTTAGCCTCCTTTTAAAACTCCCTATTGACTCCGCACTGATCACCTGACGACTTAGTCCATTCCAATCATTTACCACCCTACTTATATGAACCATTTTTTGCCTATTTCCTTTTTATATCTACGCTTTTTCAGCTTGAATACATTACTGCTTGTTCTATCCTGATTAATAGCAGTAAGAACTTTTCCTACATTGCCTTTATTATATCTCTTTAACCACTTTAAAAAAGTTCTATCAGATCGCCCCTCAGACCGGCAAACATAGTTTTTAGGTTTAGGATAAGTTATATTCAAATTATGTTTAGGTCTGGTTTAGGTTAGATTAGGTTTAGGATAGGTTTGTGTTAAGTTTTGTAGAGTTATTTAGGTTAAATAAGCGGCCGCAGGACGATTTCCGAAATGGGCCAATTTTAGCTCAAAACCGGCCTATCCGGCCGACAAAAAGGGGCGGGGCATCGTTCACCGGACGAGACCCACACACACACCGGCCGTCTCATGAAAATATCCAGTACACCGTCATGCAGCATTGCCACTCTTTGGGTTTTTCTACTAGATCTTGGGTTTTTTGCCTCAATCTTGGAGTCTTGGAGTTTTTCATTTGAAATCCAATAAATCTTGGAGTTTTTAAGCACATAAATAATAATTTAACAAGACTTATAGCAATATATAAACATATATAAAACTTATAAAACATAGTAAATAATATAAAATTTCAATGATAAGTTATTACAAGTTTAATCCTTAAAAACGAGGCAATGTTTATGCTGTCTTAAAATAACAATAAAGATAATAATGGTATTAGTCCTAATAAAGACCTATCAATCAAGACCAGCAAGGACTGGACGGCCACAGGGAAGAGACACGTCCAGTTCACGTTAGCTCGGTGACGCTGCGCGACCGGTCGACTCGTGGGGCATAGCTCAGTGTAGATCATTGCCCGAGTGTCCAGTCGACAGCAAGTGGGTGTGATAATCAGGTTATCTTCATTTTATGTGATTTCACAAGGTTATAGCCTGAACAATGAGTGACACAGAGGTCCCTGGCTGTAGTGGATATAAGACTCTACCAAATTTGTTTTTTAATTCGTAGATCTATGTTTATTGTCTATGTTTATTGGTACCTTGGTTTTTTTGTGTAATCTTGGAGTTTTTGGCAAGGTCATCTTGGATTTTCTCATTTTCTCCAGTGGTAACACTGAGTACACGTCGGACCACCGTGGTGACAACATGAATCCGCTGTCCGAAAATGACTCCACTAAAATACAGAATGAAAAAAGCAGAAAAAAGAGAAGAGTTTGGTAAAAAGAAAAAAAAAAAAAATCCCATACATCTATCTTGAATAAGCTTTGATTAGAATCATGTGACTGCTACAATCATTATGTATTAAAATATAATGATATATTATTATATAAGATATATAATAATAATTATTATATAGGTAGGCCTACATATATCTATTATATATATATATATATATATATATACACACAAACCTCGTTTTCCCGGACTAATAGGGGGGAGCACTGGTCCGGGAACCGCAAAAGTCCGGGAATAGCAACAGTAAAAAAAAAAAAAAAAAAAAATCCGATGCCATTACCCACCCCCGGACGTTTATCCTACTCTAGTATTTACTGTCCGGCAACCGCCAATATCAACTACCCCGCCGCGGACTTTTACGTCCGCTGAGCATGCAGCCACTTGGCGGGAGGCAGCAGAAAATGTTCAATAGTCTCAAGAGACGTTCCTGCACCAGGGGCAGTGGGGGTCAGGAGACTAACGGAGGCCGTGCAGGTGAACCGTGAGTGTCGTGTGCCCAAATGTAAACAATACGACCGCTGAGCATGCTGCCACCTGGCGGGAGGCAGCAGAAAGTATTCAATAGTCTCAAGAGAGACGTTCCTGCACCAGGGGCAGTGGGGGTCAGGGGACTAACGGAGGTTGTGCAGGTGAACCGTGAGTGTCGTGTGCCCAAATGTAAACAATACGACCGCTGAGCATGCTGCCCCCTGGCGGGAGGCAGCAGAAAGTGTTCAATAGTTTCAGAAATGCTCTTGCACCAGGGGTAGTGGGAGTCAGGGACTGACGGAGCTGTGCAGGTGAACCGTGAATGTCGTGTGCCCAAATGTAAACAATACGATCGCTGAGCATGCTGCCACCTGGCGGGAGGCGCGGACACTGACCAGGGGTGACAGGAGACACTCGGACCGCCGGACAACTTGGTCAATTTACGAACAGGACCAGGCATTTAAAAAAAAAAAAAAAAAAAAAAAAATGTCCGAGACTGACATATCCCCGGACCTCGGATTTTGCCCGGCAAATCCGATATCCGGGAAATGGAGGTCCGGGAAATCGAGGTTTGTGTGCACAAACCTCGATTTCCCGGACTAATAGGGGGGAGCACTGGTCCGGGAACCGCAAAAATCCGGGAATCGCAACAGTCCAGGACTTATCCTCAAAAAAAAAAAAAAAAAAAAAAAAAAAAGTGATGCCATTACCCACCCCCGAACGTTTATCCTACTCTAGTATTTACTGTCCGGCAACAGCCAATATCAACTACCCCGCCGCGGACTTTTACGTCCGCTGAGCATGCTGCCACCTGGCGGAGGCAGCAGAAAGTGCCCAATAGTCTCAAGAGACATTCCTGCACCAGGGGCAGTGCGGGTCAGGGGACTAATGGAGGCAGTGCAGGTGAACCGTGAGTGTCGTGTGTCCAAATATAAACAATACGACCGCTGAGCATGCTGCCACCTGGCGGGAGGCAGCAGAAAGTGTTCAATAGTCTCAAGAGACGTTCCTACACCAGGGGCAGTGGGGGTCAGGGGACTAACAGAGGCAGTGCAGGTGAACCGTGAGTGTCGTGTGTCCAAATGTAAACAATACGACCGCTGAGGATGCTGCCACCTGGCGGGAGGCAGCAGAAAGTGTTCAATAGTCTCAGAGATGTTCCTGCACCAGCGGCAGTGGGAGTCTCAGAGATGTTCCTGCACCAGGGGCAGTGGGAGTCAGGGGAATGACGGAGGTGGTGCAGGTGAACCGTGAGTGTCGTGTGCCCAAATGTAAACAATACGACCGCTGAGCATGCTGCCACCTGGCGGGAGGCGCAAACACTGACCAGGGGTGACAGGAGACGCTCGGACTGCCGGACAACTTTCTCAATTTACGACCAGCACCAGGCATTTCAACGTATAAAAAAAAAAAAAAAAAAAAAAAAAAAAAAATATTATATATATATAAAATTCTTGGACTCTGACATATTCCCGGACCTCGAATTTTGTCCGGCAAATCCGATATCCGGGAAATGGAGGTCCGGGAAATCGAGGTTTGTGTGTACTTGATGGACGTGACAGATATCGAGTTCGCCTGAGGGCAACAACTTCCTCTTCTTCGTCGGCGCCTATTTTCAGGTGCCTCTACTCAGCTCTGTCTAACTTGGTCTTGTTATACCTCAGCCTGCAGGTCTTGTGGTATCGTGTATTGTTGGCGCTCAATGCTGCTTCAACGCCACTGCCTTCATCTAATCGGCTCAACAGAAAAGAGTTGGGGAGCAATCCAAGCTCATTGAACCTTCTCAGATGTCCAGCGAGAATGCTGTAGCTGCTCCCCTTGTCTTGGCGTGCATTCTGGGATGGACTTGTCAGCAACTCTGGCCTCGTTTCTTGGCATATGAAGCATAATGACCAGTCTGTCTCTGTTGCTGGCTGGGCGGAGGTAGATGGAGCTGCTTCTGCACCACGAGGCTCAACAAGTTTGAAGCTCTTCGACATTGTTCTGGAAAGGGAAAATGACAATGTTGTATGAAAGGAGCACTCAGAATCCAAGTGAATTAGGACATGTTCAATTGAGAGATGTTTGTCATGGTTGTTATGCTAATCTATGGATAATTCAATAAATTGATAATAAGATAAGATTCTAAAAACACATGGGCACCTTTCTTTGTTGTTAAGTGCTACCCTACATTAGCAACAACTCGCAACATAATGTTTGCACAACATTGCAGATTCAAAACAATAATTTTTTCCTGCACATTTACTCAGTAGGCTACATCTCATTCACCTAGGGATAAGTCTTCCTCGGCAGCCACATGGCGGCCATTTTGGAAAATGGCCGCCACGGCCGCCAGGGGGCAGTTGGGCGATGGCTCCACATCCAAATTTGTTCATAATATATTGGTCTACCTCTGTGCCAAAATTGGGGCTTTTATCAAAAAATGCACAATAGGTTTGAATATCCTAGGTAAATCGCCCCACTATTATAGAATAAAAATAAGAATACAGTATATTTGTGCTCCTGAAATTAGGTACTTTTTTTGAAAACATGTTGTCACTGAGTTTATATTTTTATATGTTAATCTTTATATGTAAATTATTGCCGTCATCGTATTGGTATGTGTATGACAGTATGATGTTAACTGATTTTATGTCTGCTAAGGAACTCATGCTCGGTAGACTAATGCCTATAACATGTGTAGATATATATTTAGTCATGTATATAATTATTATTTGGCAATAAACTCTATAAACTATAAACTATAAACTACTACTACTACTACTACTACTACTACTAGCAAACAAGCATTTCACTAAAGCCGTCTATAGCAGAGAACCACTGGCCCTAGGGTGGTGGGGGGGAGGGAGGGGTGAGAGATCGGTGTGGGGGGGAGGCGGGGGGTGTTATAATGAGGAGAGAGAGAGTACATGTGTGATGTTATAATGAGGAGAGAGAGAGAGAGACTTTAAAGAGATAGGTGCCAACAAAATGCCCTATGGTTGTAATGGGGGGGAGGGGGGAGATAGGAAGGTGTGGGGGGAAGGGGGTGTTATATGAGGAGAGAGAGAGAGTGTGTGTTATATGAGCGGTGATTACCGTATTTTACGGCTTATAAGACGCACTTTTTTCCTTAATAAATACCCTGAAAAACACTCCTGCGTCTTCCAAGATGAATGTTGTAGGAGGTTAGCTTAGGTAGCTATTCAATTCAGCCTCTTATATGATGTAACCTCAGTACATACCTGTTACAAGTATTTCAAATACATTTAACGAAAATAATGGCTGATGAGCAGTGGTGAATGCAGATAATGAATAGTGAGTGTTCTGGTGTGAAAATGACTACATCAGACAACAGTTTTGGTGGTCTGTTTTTTTTTCTTTTTTTCTTAGAAATTTCTTTCCAAAATCAGCGTCTTCCAAGATGCAGCGTCTTATAAGCCGTAAAATACGGTATTTATTGGTGACGTTAGATCGATGATGAGATGATGGGATGTTAGATAGCGAGGGTGGAGTGGAGAGAACAGTAAGAACACGGGTAGCAACTAGTACAGTCAACCCTGACTATAACGAACCAATAGGGGAAAGGGGGTGACGGTATATCCGAAAGTCTGTTATATCCAAAGGATCCAAACTTTTCGCATAACAAACTTTATTTCGTTATATGAGCTGAAAGTTTGCTATTTCCGACCATTTCCGTGTATAATGTGGTGGCACGGGAGGACGTGAGAGGAGGTGTTTACACTCTGGCCGACAAAGCCAGACTGATGAGCGCACCGCCCGGTCGGCTTTGTTTTCACTGCCACCGACCGAACTGCGTGTACATGTTCGACCGGCCCACCACACAACCAAACCCAACATTTACGAAACTTGTTCGCTAAATCCCCGCATATATCGGACTGGCAGAAAAAGTTAGTTAAAGCCGAAAGTTATTATATCGAGGTCCGTAAAAGCGATTGAATAAGGCGATGGAGGTGGTTTGGGCACGTGAAGAGGAGAGAAAGGGGTGAGGCTTCATTAGCCTATAAGACTACTAGAAGCAGTAAGCAAGCAAGCAAGCAAGGATTTAGTGTCAAGGCTTTGTTAATGACCCTGGGATATTTTTGTCTGTCGTGGGATTTCTGAACATTTAGTGGCAACCTGGGTTGTTTTTTTGTGTGTGTGTGTTCTACCTACATTATATATCTGTATTATGACTGTTGTATTACTATTATAGGATCTACGGTAATCCATGATCAGAGAATGGGAGAAAGAAAAGGCGATGGGGCATATAGGGATACTGATATAAGGAGTGACTGCTGAAAACATAAGAACATAAGAAGCATAAATAAGGGGCCATACTTATAAATAATTTAGATTTCGTCCTAGATTCGGCGGGGAGCAGCAGCCTATATATGAAAAAAGGGAAAAATTAGCATATATATAAAAATAAATAATCAAATTAATTTCAAAGACATTCTACAACAATATACCTCATTCCGGGGTACCCTGTGGTGCGCGTAAAATCGACCTCCGCCGTGCGGCAGGAGTTAACCAGTCTGCTGGCCCATTCACTCGCTGCATATGACTATCAATGAAAATCATATAGACTATGGTTTATCAGTATATATGATATAATGTTATCTTCGTAAATGTTTGTTCTATAATATTATCAAATAAAAAACAGTAAAACACGCTAAAGAAATGCCATTACGGGACTGAAGAAATATGCATGAATTATTCACTTCAACTCTTCGCCATTTAAAACTTTGCGAGTCAACATTTACCATGAAACATATCAATAGAAGCGCAATTTTATTAGCTTTCCATTGATATATTTCGTTTTCTGATAAATGAATTAGAACCATGCATACTTTACCGTTAACTAAATAAATAACATCAACAATCGGGTAATTTTCCCGGTTGATGATGTTATTTATTTAGTTAACGCTAATATATGCATGGTGCTAACTCATTTATCAGAAAACTAAATATATTAGTGAATAAATAACATCATCAATCGGGAAAATTACCCGATTGATGATGTTATTTATTTAGTTAACGGTAATGTATGCATGGTTGTAATTAATTTATCAGAAAACTAAATATATCAATGGAAAGCTAAAAGCTAATACAATTGCGCTTCTATTGATATGTATCATGGTAAATGTTGACTCGCAAGGTTTTAAATGGCGAAGAGTTGAAGTAAATATTCTTTGGTCATATGCAGCAAGTGAATGGGCCAACAGGCTGGTACAACACCTGCCGCACGGCGGCGCCACCGTCGGCGGATAATAGTAGGGTCAGAGAGCTCCACAGCGAGGTGTCACTCGGGTGATTTAACATGGCGCGCCATTTTGATTTCATGGACGGCAGCGATCCTAGCGGTGGGTGCACTGAGATGGCTCTGTGTTTGTTTATACGAATGTCGCCCGGCTCGTTCTGATGGCAGGCTGTGCTGCATTTGGGTGCAGTAACAAGAAATGCGCACACAAACAGCTCCATTTCTTTCGGTTTCCCAAAGATAAAGAAAGGTAGGTACAGATTTACTTGTGTTATGATGTTAGATATGTAATAAAAAGCAAACAAACTGCGAATAGTCTTGGGGTACAGACGAGATTGGATTTTGGAGGGAAACAGCAATGTCAGCATGACCCCGCCTGACCTGGCCTAAATCTAACCAAGTCCCGCGGACCGGGACAGTACTACCTACCGTAGATAACACTAAAGTCGCCAGGACAGCGCTTTTTTTCGATGTACAGATGTCAGGTGGCGTTAATACTTACATTTCTACATCCATGATTTCAGGAAAGTTAGAAGGGGCTATCTGGAGAGTCTGTGTCATTTTGTGTCTTCATCTGTGTCATATTATGGCTATAAATGAACAAATTACCAAAATATCAACCGAGTGGCGACCTATACTAAGATCGCCAGCTAGTGTTTATGTTCTGAGTGTCCTCCCTCCGTCGTCGTCGCCCGAAAAAAAAACGAGTAGCGAAATTAAAAACCGTATATACTTGCAGATACAGTACAAAGCATAAAACAACACTGAAACAGGGTAGATTATACAGTCATGATATAAACTACTGTGTATCATCTTCAGTGGCACATACACAGCAGTAGTGATGGGATTCGTAATACATATATGGCGGCTGGCGACATTATTGCAGCTGGCGACTAAAGTGTTATCTACGGTAGATGGTATCCGGTGATTTCGCCCACATGTCAGTTCGCTCACATCAATAGGTCGTTTCGCCCACAGTCAGTTCGCCCACTCGGTGGAGTCATTTCGCCCAAATTAGATAACTCCTTTACTGTGAAAGTATTTCATGCACTTATAAACTGTCTTTCAAATGAAACTTTAGTTCAACATAATATATTATAACAATTGACGGTATTATTTTAGTGTTTGCCCATACTCCCCCCCTCCCCCAAAACAAGCTTGGGGACCGGGGGGGGGGGGGGGGGGGGCATTTTCGAACACTACTAAGACCATCTTAGGGGACTAAGACCATCTTAGCGCTAGTTGGATATTTTCGGAAGCAAATTTCGCTCTGAATGGGTGAGTGAATGGGAGGGGGGTGATGGGTTGGGGGTGATGGGTGATGGGTGAGGGAATAGGTGAGGGGTGATGCGTAATGGGTGAGTGAATGGGTGTGTGGTGATGGGTAATGGGTGAGTGAATGGGTGGGGTGATGGGTAATTGGTGAGTGAATGGGTTGGGGGTGATGGGTAATGGGTGAGTGAATGGGTTGGGGGGTGATGTGAATGGGTTGGCGTTAATACATACATTTCTACATCCATGATTTCAAGAAAGTTAGAAGGGGCTATCTGGAGAGTCTGTGTTTGGTGGGCCTTCGGCCCACCAAACACAGGTGGTGGGCCAATGGCACACCAATAGCCCTCCGCAGGAGCTAGCCAAAAAGTCCGCCCGGAGGGCGGCTTTGCGGCTAGTTATCACATAAAACACAGTAAAACACATTAAATAAAGGTCATTATGAGACTGAAGAAATATGCATGAACAATATTTCGTTTTCCGATAAATTAATTACAACCATGCATGCATTACCGTTAACTAAATAAATAACATCATTAATCGGGTAATTTTCCCGATTGATGATGTTATTTATTCACTTATATATTTCGTTTTCTGATAAATGAATTAGCACCATGCATAAATTAGCGTTAACTAAATAAATAACATCATCAATCGGGAAAATTACCCGATTGATAATTTTATTTATTTAGTTAACGCTAATTTATGCATGGTTCTAATTCATTTATCAGAAAACTAAATATATCAATGGAAAGCTAATAAAATTGCACTTCTATTGATATGTTTCATGGTAAATGTTGACTCGCAAAGTTTTAAATGGCGAAGAGTTGAAGTTAATAATATGTTCATGCATATTTCTTCAGAGTCTCGTAATGACATTTCTTTAGCGTGCTTTAAAGTTTTTTATTTGATAATATTATAGAACAAACATTTACGAAGATAACATTGTATCATATATACTGATAAACCATAGTCTATATGATTTTCATTGATAGCCATATGCAGCAAGTGAATGAAATGGGCCAGCAGACTGGTTAACTCCTGCCGCACGGCGGAGGTCGATTTCACGCGCACCACAGGGCACCCCGGAGTGAGGTATCTTGTTGTAGAATATCTTTGGTACCATGCAAATATTAGCGTTAAATAAATGGTGTGCAGAAAATTCCACCCAAGAAAATTCCACCAACGAAAATTCCACCCAGAAAATTCAACCCAAGAAAATTTCACCCATGTAAATTTCCACCCAAGAAAGTTCCACCCACAAATGATAAATGGTAATAATGCATACAACATGTTTCAAAAACTTTCATTTTATTGCTTTATTTTCCGGACAACCAAAATGGTCCCAGTGTTAAAAACCAGGTTAAAAACGAGGTTTAAAAATTAAGGCACACATAAACTACTTTTTCATTGTATTTTATTTAAAGCTTAGTTTAATGAAGATTATGTGCAACGCCTTTCAGAAACTCCATGATGTCTCCACGATAGTTCTCCACGAGGGTTTTCAGTCTTTTGTTTATAGTCTTGTATTTTTTTCGTTTTTGACTCTCATCTCCTCTTCGGACGTGCAATAATTTTGTTTGTGTGAGGGCTTCTTCTTTTTGTAGTGCATCACAAAGCTTCCACAAATTCGGGTGCATACTTGTTATAGACGCTCTTAGTGCACTGTGAAAACCTTCTACAGCATTATTAGTTCTAGGTTGGTCATTCAGAGTACGCTCTCGTACGTTCCACACTTCAATTGGGAAAAGAGGTTCTACTCTTCTTTGTCGTTCGCCCCTTCCCCGTTGAATACCAATGTAGGCGCCTTCAAAGTATGTAATGAATTCAGCTGGTATAACTTCATCATCAGACAGAAGCTCGAATGCATCAACAACGTCCTCGAGCGGTAGAAAGGCCAAGCCACTAAAGCATTTTATTTTAAGAGCAAAAGAAGGGTCATTGTTGTACTGCTCTTTTTTACCAATTTGACATATCTTCCGCCAACAGGATTGACCAAAATGAAACAAACAACCAGAAACTACAGCACTGTGAAAAACCGTTGTGAAAGCAGTGTGTACAGCTATCTCAAAATCCATGATGCACTGAACTGGTCGACTATTTGGACGTAAGTTAAAAATAGCCGAAAAAAGTCTTCGATAGGTAGCTTCTTTTTTATTAGGAAGCAAAGCAAACACACGTGGGAGACATGAATCATTAATGATAGCATGAACCGTAAAAAGCTGGGTCCAAAGCTTTGGTGCTGCTTTGAATGTTCCATCACAAGCCCATGAGTTACTTGTTGCTAATTCATCCAAGCCAGAATCTGTTGCAAATATTAGTATTCGATGCACGTCATCAATGCCACTATCAAACGCCAAGAAACTGGAACCATCAGCAAGATATTTAAATGAATCTGGGATTTCATATCCAGTGCAACATGCTGGAAGTGCAGGATATCCTAAAGCAGTCCGTCGCCAGTTTTGAATAGTCCTAGAAATCAATCAATCAATCATTGGGGGCATACGCCGGGGGGCGCGTCGCCTCGCCCACCCTACGACGCCACTCCCGGGGGTCACCACGCGCGAGTTCCCATGCAGGCTCCTTTCCCATACCAAGCAGCTCTCGACAAGAAACATCAACTTGCCCCAGCCACGAGCCTTGTGGGCGCCCCCTTGGCCTCCTCCACGCCGGATTGTCTCTTACAGATACAACCCGATGGGAAGGATAAGTTTCAGGGTAGCGTGCCACATGCCCATATAGCCGAAGTTGGCGTTGACGGACTATGCAGGTAATAGGCCTCGATTCAGTCTCACGGTGCAATCGCTGATTTGACACGTAATCATCCCAGCGATACCCCATGATTCTGCGAAGACACTTATTACCAAAGGCATTGATTCGTCTCTTCAAGTCACTATTTAGTGTCCATGTCTCACAACCATAGAGTAAGACAGGATCCCCAAGCGAATTGAAGATCCGGATCTTTGTCCTCCTGCACAGGTACCGACAACGCCAAATACTCCCGCTGAGCGAGTCCATAACACCGTGGGCTATGCCAATCCGCCGTAAGGCTTCTTGACGTGACCCGCCGTCATTATGGACTGCGCTACCAAGGTATGTAAAACTTTCCAAGATCTCAATGTCCTCGCCACACGCATGAACAGACTGTACTACTTCATCTAGTAAGTCTCCAAACACCTGGACCTTGGTCTTGAGCCAGGAGACCGCAAGTCCCAAAGTCTTTGCCTCCTCGTGCAGCGCCTCGAGAGCCATCACCAGGACCTCCAGCGACTCAGCAAAGATTACTGCATCATCGGCAAAAACAAGATCAGTGATCTTGGTGTTGCCGACGGATGCTCCACAATCACTTTGATCTACAACCTTGTCCAATACCCAGTCCATACAAGCGTTGAAAAGTGATGGGGCAAGGACGCACCCTTGCCTCACTCCTGTATTCACAGGAAAGAAGCTCGATACACCTGCCCCACACTTCACAGCACTCTCAGTCCCAGAATACAGACCAGTTATCAAACCAATAGTCCTTGCAGGAATCCCTCGAAGTCGCAGAAGATCCCAGAGTGACTCACGATGCACTTAGTCAAACGCCTTCTTGAGATCAACATAGGCTGCAAGCATCCCCTGTCGAAACTCACGTCGGCGTTCCACCAGGACACGAAGCGCTAGGATACGGTCGGTTGTTGACTTACCAGGCGTGAACCCAGACTGCTGAGGTCTCTGATGCTTCACCAGATGACTGCGAATTCGTGTCAGCAATAGATGGGGCAAGCACCTTGCTTGGTACGCTGAGCAGTGTAATACCGCGGTAATTGTTGCAGTCCTGACGCGTCCCTTTCCCTTTCCAGATAGGGACGACCAGGCCCCTTTTCCAGTCAGGAGGAATGGTACCTGATTGCCACACGGCAGTCAGGACAGCATGCAACCCGCGGATCATGGCCTCACCCCCAGCTTTGAGGAGCTCCGCACTGATATTACAAACCTTTACATGCCTTTCCACCCTTCAACTTTGCTACAGCCTCTCTGACTTCGTCAAGAGAGGGTGCGGTTTCGTCAATGGGAGGATCGGCATCCACTGCCTGTAACCCAGTGGTGTGAAGCTGCTCAGTTGGAGGGTCCACCGTGAACAACTGCCCAAAGTACTCAGCCCAACGAGCCATCTGCCCATCCATGTCCGACACGAGGCGCCCATCTGCTGTTCGAATAGCACTCGCCCGAGAAGGAGACTTGGAACGGAGCTTCTTCAGGGCTCGGTAGGCGGGTCGGAGGTCATTAGCGTTCAAATGACCCTCGACATCCTCAGCGAGACTCCTGACATACCTCTCCTTGTCACTCCTCAGGAGGGTTCTAGTCCGGCGTGACAGAGCCCTGTGCTGGTCCCGGTTCCCAGCCAGCCTGGCAGCGCGACTCTCCTCGATTTTCTCCAGCGTCTCCGTCGAGACAAAACCACGCCTTGACCTCGGGCGCTCCCCAATACACTCCTTGGCAGCCTGTAGAGTTTCACGTTTGAAGGTATCCCACAGTTCTACAGGATCCCCGAAAGCACGAGCACATCAAACCCGATTTGAGACTGCCACCGCATACTCATGAGCACATGTCAAGTCCTTCAGTTTCTCAAGATGAAACACAGTATGGTTACCTCTTGAGATTCTTCTGGACTTGACATGATCCTTAAAGTAATCGTCCAGACCATTTCATCATTCCTGATTTAATGCAATCAAATCATAGCCATTAACGAGTATATCAACAATACGTCGTCACTTTTTGTATCCAGTCAGCCGTTTTTAAATAATCCGCAATCAAAATCTGCAAATTCCCCGAGTTCTCAAAACACACTCAAGATTTGCAGACGCTCAGGCTCAGACTCTGTGACGTAGCATCAGGGAGGCTCCTCTTCCCGCGCTTGATCAGAGGCACGTAAACACAGAGATAAATATAATAGTACTTGAAGATATTTGGGTGTTTCTGATAGATTTTTTTTGCTATATGCCACATGCATGCATCCTTTATGGGTGCAGCATGCTTCCTTCCCACACACGCGCGCTGCACACCGACACCTTCCACACACACACGCCTCCTTCCCACACACACGCTTGCATACACGCCTCCTTCCCACACACACGCCTGCAACACACGCCTGCGTCCCACACACATGCCTGCACAACCGACACCCTTCCCATACTCACGCTGCACACACGCCTCCGTCCCACACACACGCCTTCACACCGACACCCTTCCCACACTCACGCCTGCACACACGCCTCCGTCCCACACACAAACCTGCACACCGACACCCTGCCCACACTCACGCCTGCACACACGCCTCCGTCCCACACACACGCCTGCCACACCGACACCCTTCCCACACTCACGCCTGCACACACGCCTCCTTCCCCCACACACGCCTGCACACACGCTTCCTCCTACACACACGCCTGCACACCGACCACCCTTCCCACACATACACCTGCACACACGCCTCCTTCCCACACACACGCTTGCATACACGCCTCCTTCCCACACACACGCCTGCAGACACGCTTCCTACCCACACACACGCCTGCACACCGACACCCTTCCCACACAGACGCCTGCACACACACACGCCTGCACAACACGCCTCCTTCCCACACACACGCCTGCACACACGCCTCTTCCCACACACACGCTTCCTTCCCACACACCACGCCTGCCCACCGACACCCTTCCCACACACCACGCCTGCACACACGCCTCCTTCCCACACACACGTCTGCACACCGACACCCTTCTTACACACACGCCTGCACACACGCCTCCTTCCCACACACACGCCCTCCACACACGTGTGTGTTGTGTGTGTGCAGGAAGGGTGTTGGTGCGCAGGCGTGTGTGTGGGAAGGAGGCGTGTGTGCAGGCGTGTGTGTGGGAAGAGTGTCGGCCACAGCGACAGAGAGAGATTCACTCGGCCGCTTTTTTAAACATGGACTAGGGAGAGTCTAACGTGGAGCTTTAGACTTTAGACTCAAGTAGTACCAATGCCAAGAACGCGTGCTTTAGACGCCAGCAGCGAGAGCTAACATGATCCTATGTTGATCCACCACTGCGCTAGGGTTGGCAGCCCTGAACCAGGGAGATCATATATTGGGGGACGGAGAACGGAAGAGTCATTTGTCTCCGCGCCCTGCTACCGAGAACAACAAAACTCACCATACCATATATGAACCTATATTCTTCATTTATTCACTTTTTTACCCACATTTTCCTTGATCTTTATAGCTCTTCCCATTATCGGGAGTCAAGATTGTCATGGTCATGTTATAGTTATTATTTAGTTGCACAACTAATGATGCCTTAATCACTAGTTGATAGTTGATAGTTTAATAGTTGATAGTTGATAGTTGACTAGTTTTTTAGTTGATAGTTGGAGTATGTGAGAGAGAGAGAGATCATGCATGAGTGAGAGGACAGTAGGATGTGAGAATGACGTGAATAGATGTGTGGAAATGGGAGACTTCTGCCGTGGCCTCCCCGTAGAGGGATGTAAGGAACCACTGTTAGCGTAGACTAGACTATTATGACCAAAAAGAGAATAAATGTCTCCTCTGTTTCCATTAATTAAATGCAAGTGCTGCTGTATAGTCGTATAAGTGAGTGACTATTATATTGCTGATAGTCTGGACTCGGCGGGCGAGGAGAGATAAACAAACCCAGATTTCGTAGGGCGCCAAACGCGGTCTTTAAAAAAATATTTCAGATGCTTCATAATCTGCAGTAGACGCATGTATACACTCATATTTTGCCAAACAGAATATTGACAATACCGCTTTATTTATGTTAGCGTGGGCATCTGCATAGTATCGTAAATATCATTAGACTCAAGTGTTGGACAGGGTCCTGGGTGTCTAACATTTCCAATACTATTCTCGTTAGTTTTAGACCAACTTAAGACTAATCCCCCCCGGAAAATGTTTAGAAAACGGAAAGGCCTGTCTAAAGCCGCGGTTAGTCTTAGGTTAGCCGAAGTCCACGTTTAAAGAATCGGCCGACTGTCTGACACCGAAGTACAATCGCTCATCATAACATTTGCCGACAGGTGTCAGACAGAGTGTCTGCGGGCGTCCCTGTTCTGACGTCATCAATAACAGACGTAGCCCTGTTGGAGGGAAGATGTTTTTTTTCGCGCGCTTTTTACAAAAGTCGTGTTTTTACGGAAATAAGGCCTGGAAATCAATTATTTTTGGTGGATTAGGTGTTTTGAATGCACATTCAACATAATTAGGCAAAAAAAAATGGGTCTGGATGATTACTTTAAGTGTAGCAACAACAAGTCTGTGATCTGTTCCAAAGAACTCAGCACTCCGGTAAACCCTGCAGTTCTGGAGGATCCTCCAACGAGTACTAACGAGGATGTGGTCGATCTCCTTAGCTACCCCTCCGGCCCATTACTAAAACCATGTCCAGCGGGTGCAGCTCTGGTCTCTGATACCAAGAACCTGCAATTCTCAACCTTCTGGACCTTGCAAAGTTCAGAAGCAGAGAACTGTTGGTGTTTCTGGTACTGGAGCCATGGGGACCAACACACAACTCGTAGCCATCACTCACAGTGCCAGTAGTAGCATTGAAGTCGCCCAAAACAATGAGTGTGTCCCGAGGAGGACACTGGTCTATTACAGAGTCGAGTTTGGTGTAGAACATCTCCTTCTCTTCAGTTTTACGCATCTCGGTAGGAGCGTACACTGCAACAAGAGATATGAAACCCAGAGTGTGTTTCATCCTCACCCGCATTATACGCTCATCAACCGGAGTAACCTCAACAACTGACGGCTGCAGTTTGCTGGAGATGCCTATAGCTACTCCCCGTACACGGTGACCATTGCTCATGCCGGACCAGTAGTAGGTGTAACCCCCACTGCTAGTCTCGCCACTGCCAGGCCTCCTCGTCTCAGAGAGTCCCACTATATCCACCCTCAGCCTACTGAGCTCGCCCGATAGGAGAGGTAGTCGATGATCGATGAGTTTTGAATAGTCCTAGAAAGCGTGTTAATATTTTGCAATTGCGATCTAGCTTCTTCCTGAAGTGGTTGTGTAGCACCTGCTATTAATTCTTTTGTTGATGTTGCACAACCCGCATGCACTGCATCGCACATCGAATTTACTGCAATCCGTGCTTCTACTTTAGCACATGAAGCCGGATGAGTATGACTTCCTGAACGAAACACTGAGACGGGCTCGTCACAGTTGTAAGGCGTGTGAATACGGGCCTTGCAGCCTGTATAAAATGTTCACATCTCCAGTAAGTTTTTGTTTTGGTGGGATTGTCTTGATGCTTCTCATAGACGTAGTTTTCTTCATCACACAGTTTTCTTTTTCCTTTTTCACTTTTAATAAATGTCAGTGCCATGGTATATGGTATAAATGGGCACGTTTTAATGTAATGGAGAGTAGGGAGAAACTGAAGTAGTAGCCTACATACCTTCAGAGGAAGCTTCTGCTTCGAAGCTTTGAATTTTCATACTCACAAGCGTTTATATTTTTCGGTACTAATTTCACAACCCAAAAGCTTCGGTACACCAAAAAGAACGCACGCACGCACGCACGCATGCACGAAACGCACGCACGCACACACACACACACACGCACACGCACACACACACACAACACACACACACACACTAGGGGAGTGGGTGTGGTTTAGGGAGGCGTGGCCGAGTGGTTAAAGAGCTCTGGGTTCTGTGCTAGGAGACCCTGTTTCGATCCCAGCTCGCCCCCCACAAAGGGTCTCGCTGGTGACTGAAAAGCACCCTCATGTCTGCTCGTGTACTGTGCATCTATTTAATGGCCTTGTGCCTGTGGACACTGAGCTTACATGGCCTGCCTTTAAAATATAAAATGGGTAGGTGTCACTATAAGCAATTACTCCGCTCACTGACAGGCTCCGACCACAGATACGGAGGTACTACATATAGCCTACGAGCAATAAAGGGATAACATAAAAAAAAAAAAAAAAAAAAAAAACCCTAAAAGCAATTTACACCGTCTATACTAATTTCACGCATTGTGGGGGGAAAACTTTTTTGGGATGGAAATTTACATGGTGAAATTTCTTGGGCGGAATTTTCTGGGGGGAAATTTTTTCTTTGGGTGGAATTTTCTTGGGTGGAATTTTCATGGAACCAAATAAATCACCGCTCTCTCCTCTCTCTCTTCTCCTCTCTCTCTCTCTCTCTCTCTCTCTCTCTCTCTCTCCTCTCTCTCTCTCTCTCTCTCTCTTCTTCTCCTCTCTCTCTCACGGAGAAATTAAATCAGAAATAAAATTAGAGAAATCTCTAATTTAATCTTTAATCGTGAAAGAGAGAGAGAAGAGAGGAGGAGAGACGAGAGAGAGAGAGAGAAAAACGAGAGAGAGAGAGAGAGAAGAGAGAGAGAGAGAAAAACCGAGGAGAGGGGAGAGAGAGAGGAGAGAGGAGAGAGAGGAGTTACCAAAATACTTTTTCCCCTAACTATATAAAAAGTAGAAAAAGTATTTTGGTAACTCTCTCTCTCTCTCTCTTTTCTCTCTCTCTCTCTCTCTCTCTCTCTCTCTCTCTCTCTCTCTCCTCTCTCTCTCATATATCTCTCTTTCTTTTCTCATTTCAAGGAGAGAGAGAGAGAGGAGGAGAGAAAAGAGAGAGAGGGGAGGGGAGAGAGAGAGAGAGAGAGAGGGGAGGAGAGAGAAGAGGAGAGAGAGAGAGAAAAGAGAGAGAGAGAGAGAGAGCGGCCGGCGCGGCGATTTATTTAGTTAACGCTTATATTTGCATGGTAATACTGTATTTATCAGAAAACGAAATATATCAATGGAAAGCTAATAAAATTCTGCTTCTATTGATATCTTCCATTTTATAAGTTGTCCACCAAAGTTGAATGATGACGTGTTTAATTTGAATTGTAAGTTCATGCATATTTCTTCGGATCTATAAGGGACCTTTTTTTTAATGTATTTTACTGTGTTTTATGTGATAATTTTATGGGAACAAACTTTTCCGAAGCTAATAGTATATCGTTTATACATGTATAACATGATATACTGCGGGGTCATGCCTTGAGAACCTCCCCGGGTCTAGAGTGAACAGAGAGGCCCTGGCACTAAGATGGCGCCCGTAAATCGAGTTGTCACTATATTATTAGAGGTACTCTAGAATAAAAATATTGATAACAGAAGTTGCATTGGAGGCAGCATCCGTGGTTCGGATCCCACGAAAAACTGTAGGTCCCTCCGCTATAAGGAGTCCTTCTCCCCTTGTCCACTATTTGGTAAAAAAAAAAAAAAAAAAAAAAAAAAACTTTTAATCTCAAACTTCTTTCACTCATTTTTCACTTATTTTTCCTCCATGTGGTATGTTTTGGAATCGGGGGATGGGGTTGAGAATGATGCCAGCCGCCCGTGCGGGGTGCCGTGGCGTTTGGGGGTGTGCGCGCGTACATGGTCGACAGAACAAGTAAAAACTATAACCCAAAATCAAGAAAAATAACAAAAAAACAAACAAGAAAGAAGAAAGAAGAGAAGAAGAAAGAAGAAAGGAAAAAACAAGTCAAACCTGAAGAAAGAACAAGAAGATCAAACAAAAACTGAAGAACCCTGCGGTGGGCGGCGGATGTGGGCCCGGGGTTGTCTTGGGTGTGTCCGGGGTTCCATCTTTCAAGGCCCATGCCCTGCCAAGCCGTCCCAGAGTGGTTTCTGTTTGCTCGGTGCGAGTGAGGGAAAGCGTGTCAAGACCGACCCACAACAACATACAAAAACGTTACAGCAAACCCGGGTTAAGCCCCGGAGACTTTTCTCATACTAGCCTCCTTTCTCTCACCCATCTATTCTTCTCCCTGTCCCCACTTATCCCCTCCTGCTTTCTCTTTTGTTGATTCTGAGGAGGCAGAGAGCTTCACCGAGAGGTGTCACTCGGGCGATATAACATGGTGCGCCATTTTTATTTCATGGACGACAGCGATCCTAGCGGTTGGTGCACGCACTGACAGTCGCCCGTGCAGATAGAGGGGGGAATCGCTCCTCCTTTTTGTGATGATGGGGGGGTGAGTAATGGAAGGTGGGAGAGAGGGGAAGGAAGGGAATATGGAGAAGGGAGAGGAGGAAAAAAAGGAGTAAGGGAAAAAATTGGAGGGATTGAAGGAGTCAGGAAGAGGGAAACGACGTGGAAAGAAAAAAAGTAATCAAAGAAGGGGGGGAATTCTCCACTCACCCATTAGCCATCAACCCCACACCCATTCACTCACCCAGTGGCGGTCGTGGCATAGGGCTGCGGAGCTGCAGCCCCCCAGACACTCACTTTCCAGGTGTATGATGTCTTTAGAGACAGCAGAATTGATACACTACTAACAAATATATCATAATAAAAAGTCATTATATGTTATTTTCAATATGTTTTCTAAGTGAATTTTCATTAAAAATAGACTTAAAGTAAGTTACTTTCATATTTGCTGTACGATTCATGTCTGCTGCCGCCGCGCCACTTGTGAACGCCAGGAGCTGCAGCCGTGCAGCTTTTCAGTCTCGTCCCCCAGCTTTTTAGTCTCGTCCCCCAGGTTTTTAGTCTCGTCCCCAGTGCGTATAAACGGTGTGCATAGTGACGGCGGGCGGCGGCGGCAAATCAAGCGGCACTGACTTTATTTTCAAGTAATACTGTAATTCTACCATCACCACCTCAGCCATCCCCTCTACTGCCAACACTACCACCCCCACCATCCCTTCTACCACCACCACTACTACCATGCCCTAAAATCCGTGAACATCAACTACAACTGCCTGAGATAGGTAAAATTTATGTATCCTACTGTTGTGTGAAGCTTGCAGTCCCCCCTTTTATTTTATCACGAGCCGCCACTGCTAATAACCGAAATAAGTGCAAGAGGCCGTGGTATGAGCGTCTCTCTCTCTCTCTCTCTCTCTCTCTCTCTCTCTCTCTCTCTCTCTCTCTCTCTCTCTCCTCTCTCTCTCTCTCTCTCTCTCTCTCGGTCTCTCTCTCTCTCGCTCGGTCTCTCTCTCTCTCTATCTCCTTTCTTTCTCATCTACTATTTCTTCTCCCTCCTCCTCCTCTCCCTTCTCCCTCTTCATCCTCCACACGATGAAAATATTCACGATAATATCACATACTGGCTACGATGTGTATATATGTAGCCTAATGTAGGCTATGTGTGTCTATATACACACACACACACACACACACACACACACACACATCATAGCCAGTATGTACGTGATATTATCGTGAATATTTTCATCGTGTGGAGGAGGATGAAGAGGGAGAAGGAAGAGGAGGAGGGAGAAGAAATAGTAGATGAAAAAGAAAGAAAGGAAAGAGAGAGAGAGAAGAGAGAGAGAGAGAGAGAGAGGAGAGAGAGAGGAGAGAAGAGAGATAGACAGAGAGGAGAGAGAGTAGAGAGAGAGAGAGAAGAGACAGAGGAGAGAGAGAGAGAGAGAGAGAGAGAGAGATCAGATATAAAACGTTTATTGTGAATAATGTACACATTATACATAATACATATATAATTAAGGGTACAAAATAGACAAAGGGCGCACCCCCCATGCAGGTTGCATAGGAAGGATTGCCATGATAATGATATATGATATGATATGAGAGAGAGAGAGAGAGAGAGAGAGAGAGAGAGAGAGAGAGAGAGAGAGAGAGAGAGAGAGAGAGAGAGAGAGAGAGAGAGAGGATAAAGAGTGAGAGAGGAGAGAGAGGAAGGAGAGAGAGAGAGAGAGAGAGAGAGGAGAGAGAGAGGAGAAGAGAGGAGAGAGAGAGGAGAGAGAGAGAGGAGAGAGAGAGAGAGAAGAAGAGAGAAGTGAGAGAGAGAGAGGAGAGGAGAGAGAGAGAGAGAGAGAGGAGAGAGAGAGAGAGAGAGAGATGAGAGAGAGAGAGACGGGAGAGAGAGAGAGAGAGAGAGGAGAGGAGAGAGAGAGAGAGAGAGAGAGTTGTGATATTGTTTGCAAAGTTTTGCGTTGATTATTATTTCGGCTCCTACCAAGCTTGTTGTGTTTTTGTCGCAGAAACCAATCAAGACAAAAAACGATCTTTGTACCAAGACGGTGCTTGGACGACAAAAACACGGCTTTAATCATCGACGGCAGATAAGAAGACGAGGAATCATATGTGTAAATTCACGCACGGACATTCATATGAGGCCATATTATTCGTGTTTTTCAGTAATTATCATGATTTTTTGTAATAAATGAATAGATGGTAGGTAACAGCCGTGCAAAACGATCCTTTATGAAGTATCATATGATAAATTATCTCTTGAGGCATCATTTACTAAAGTTATGGAGGTATGATACATCCATGATTAAAATACTATGCATTTTAAGTGCAATTTGTTTGTAAACAAAATCACGTGTAAGCCTAACACGCCTCATGTAAGCTTGGAGAGGATTGGCTGTTGCGCGACACCAGACCCCTCTGGTGGCTACCAGCTGCAATGGACCTAGTAGCTTACTAGGTGCTTACAATATCGTTGCCGAATACAGTTCTTGCCATCTTTCCTAGCAGTCTAGTAACTTCGACCTCGTAACAGGGTATCGCTGGTAAGTTTGCTGAATCCAGCCCTAAGTTACCTAGGAAATGGGTTCACAGCACCTCCAGCCCTCTTGGAAATACACTCGATAAGTGGAGATGTGTACCGTAGATAACACTAAAGTCGCCAGGACAAAGTTTTTTGCTATTTACAGACGTGTGGTGGCGTTAATATACTGGCATTTCTACATCCATGATTTCAGGAAAGTTAGAAGGGGCTATCTGGAGAGTCTGTGTCATTTTGTGTCTTCATCTAGCTGTGTCATATTATGGCTATAAATGAACAAATTACAAAAATATCACCACAGAGGCGACCAACAACAAGGAAGATCGCCAGTTAGTAATTATGTTTAGAGTGTCCTCCCGCCGTCGTCATCGCGCGAAGAAAAAAAACAAGTTGCGAAATTTGAAACAGTATAATTTATATACGTGCAGATACAAAGCATAAAACAACGCTGAAACACGGTAGATTACACAGTCATGATATAAACTACTGTGTATCATCTTCAGTGGCACAGACAAATCAGTAGTGATGCTGTAATTCGTAGCCTAATATATGGCGCCTGGCAACATTAGTGCAGGTGCATGGCGACTAAAGTGTTATTTACGGTACAGTAAGTAGAAGTAGTAGTAGTAGTAGAAGTGTATGTATATGTGTGTATGAGTATGTGATATTTTCAAAGCAATCCTACAGTAAACCCTCTCTAATTCGAACTTCGGATATTTCGACTTGTTTCAGGCCCAGTTTGAATTATCAGAGGGTATCGAACCTAGGTCCTGATGGTTGTAGGTTGAGGACATAACCACTCAGCCACCAGAGTATGAAGTGAACAGGTGGAAAATGTTCATTGAATTACAAGAACATGAACAGTGAAGGTGAGTGTATGCAGTGGCGGCTTGTGGCATAGGGCTGCAAAGCTGCAGCACCCCCAGACACTCACTGCCAGGTGTATGATGCCTTTAGAGACACAGCAGAATTGATACACTACTAACAAATATATCAGAATAAAAAGTCATTATATGTTATTTAATTCTTTTCAATACGTTACTAAGTGAATTTTCATTAAAGCCAGACAAAAATTTTTGTTACTTTCATATTTGCTGTACGATTCATGTCTGCGCCGCCGCCGCGCCACTTATGAACACAATGAGCTGCAGTCGAGGCAGCTATGTCTCGTCCCTCTCGTGTTTACAGTGCGTGTGTACGGTGTGGTTAAATCATGCTTTCTTTAATTACCCTATGACGATGGAAAATCCAGTGAAGTATTTGCAAAACATCAACTTATCCCAGCTGACATCAAATGAAAAAACTGAAATAAAACGGTACCGACTTTATTTTCAAGTAGAGTAACACTGTAGTTCTACCATCACCACCTCAGCCATCCCCTCTACTACCAACACTACCACCCCCACCATCCCTTCTACCACCACCACTACTACCATATGCCCTGAAATCCGTGAACATCAACTACAACTCATACCTGAGATAAGCCATTTTGCCTGAAAAGCTCTGCTTATTATAAAGGCTGGCCTTCTAAGTTGTAAACAAACATTATTGTATTAATTTATGCGGCTATTATTATATGTATCAATATTTCAAATGTTAGGTAAAATTTGTGTATCCTACTATTGTGTGAAGCTTGCAGTCCCTCCATTGTATTTTATCACGAGCCGCCACTGCACTCACCCATTACCCATCACCCCCCACCCATTCACGCACCCATTACCCATCACCCCACACCCATTCGCTCACCCATTTCCCTTGTCTGGCACATTCACCTTTTTGGCATTAAATCAATCAATCACCCATTTCCCATCACCCCCAACCCATTCACTCACCGATTACCCATCACCCCCACCCATTCACTCACCTATTACCCATCACCCCACATCCATTCACTCACCCATCACCCCACACCCATTACCCATCACCCCCACCCATTCACTCACCCATTACCCATCATCACTAGGGTACGCCGTAGGTCCAATGAAAAGTGAAATATAGATTATTTCGAATTTGGCAGGGTGTTTTCTTATGTAAAATTGAAGTTTAAGGGTGGTTTGTCCGCTTCAACTTTTTGGTTTGAGCACTTCTTGCTATGCAAAAATGGACTTTTATATTTATATGCAAAACATAGCTTAGCATACACCATCTTTAACCTCACAGAAAAGCCACTTAAGTTCGAGATTCGATAAATTTTACTGAAGACAAAGTTGTAGAACACTAAAAACTCTATCGGAAGTATGCCCTCGATATTGCCGTAAAACCTATATTAAGTCCGCCAGACGCCGGAAAGCTCACTTCTCATACAAAATCGCCTCGTTTTTCGGGTAAAAACCTTTTTCCTGGCAACTGGATTTTCCACGTTATTGTTTACCCAACGTAGGTGGTTTCAGGACTGGATACTGTTTAAGGTCTAAGGTCCTATCACCAAACTCCAAAAGTCACAAAAAAACAGCGTAAGTCGGTCAAACACGTACGGTCGAAGTCCAGCTCCGCATCCAAGCATCCGGTTCGACGTTCCGCCCACTGCTGCTGCTGCCTTGGCTTCTGGATTCCTCCAGGACCTTATCGCTGACGGCCACCTCTCTCCAGACATGTCGTACCTGGTCTGCGATCCTAACAAGCTGAGGAGGGCCAGGCAGGATGCCATGGCATCGGCCAGGGACCTTGACCAGGGGAAGCACCAGGGTACCAAAATAGTTGGATTGGGTTACGATGGGAGGAAGGACAAGACCAGGGCGATGGTGCCCGACAGATATGGGAAGCTGCACCCAAGGTTGATCAGGGAGGAGCATGTGTCAGTGACAGAGGAGCCATCTGGTAGGTACCTTTGGCACTTTGTACCAGAGGACCCGGTGCCACCTGAGAAGCCTGCGTTCAAGGTGGCTCAGGCTCTCTATGATCTGCTGGTGACATACGACTCCACCGACTCACTGATCGTACTGCAAGGTGACTCAACTAGGGCCAACACGGGGTGGAAGGGTGGTACTCACGCCCATTTGGAGAAGATGCTGGGACGCAAGCTCTTCTGGAGTATATGCGTGTTGCACACAAACGAGTTGCCCCTGCGCCACCTTATCACCAGCATCGACGGGCCTACCTCATCTGACACTGGCTTCACGGGTCCAGTGTGCAGTCTGCTGTCCAGCGTGAATGAGATGCAGTACAACGCAGAGTTCAGAGGAGTGCCAGGCGGTGAAGATCTCACGGAGATACCGGAGTATATCCTGGTCAACATGTCCACTGACCAGCAGGTCTCCTACCAGCTGGTCCAGGCTGTGAAGCGGGGCGTTCTCCCGTCCGAGCTGCAGGAGATCAAGTGTGGCAAGGTGTTCCACTCCAGATGGCTCACCACAGCCCAGTCGCTCGTGTACATGTGGACCAGAAAGCATGGACTGACTGGCAAAGAACTTAACACCCTGGAAATCCTAGTCAAGTACTGCCTGCAGGTGTACTTCAAACTCTACTACGAGATCAAGGTTCACCACAGACTAGAGGACGGCCCCAAGCACATCCTCACGCAGCTCAGAGTGATGAGGTCGCAGCCCAAGAAGGTCCAAACAGCTGTGACCTTTTACGTGCGGACAGGAGCATGGTTCGCACACTCAGAAATGTGTCCTCCTGTCGCTCAGGACAATCAGAGTGAGGACGACCGCAGGTTCGCCGTGACCCAGATTTTGAAGCTGAGGGCTGGCGAGGAGTATGGGGACACCAGTGTAAGACCTCGCATCACACCCAAGCTGAAGTTGTCAGCCACCAGCTTGCAGACACTGATCAGCTGGCAGCCTGGCCAGGTGCACGAGCCGGCATTCACCTGTTCACTGTCCGGGGATCAGATCCAGGAGATCCTGGTCAAGCCGTACGAGGTTCCGGAGTTCTCTATCCACACTCAGAGCACCGAAAGAGTCGTGAAGCAGGTGACAGAGGCTGCGGCAGCAGTGGTGGGGCAGCAGGCCAGAGACGGGTTCATCCGGGCTCGGGCCCACCACCGGGAGACCATGCCCTGCTTCAGGTCTAAGAAGGACATGATGGACACGTTCTAGGCCAAAGTAGAGGCTGTGACACTGTGATGTAGTGCCTGATGAGCCAACTGATCAGAAAGAGCTTACCACGCTAGTCATTTGGAACCCATATTGGTGCATGATGCAATACACAGGACCAACCGGACACTGCGTACTCATTTAAGCATTATTCGATAAGGGTGCAATATAAAATTGCGATTTTGCAGAGTAAGAATTGCTCAAATGCAAAAATGGAACAAGATAAAATCGTCTTAGAATTCCATTTTACATAGGAAATTGGCATGCCAAAGTTCAGAAAAAGAATTTTTGTTATACGGCGTACCCTAATCACCACCCACCCATTTTGACTTCAGCCAAAACAAAATGTGTGTGGGGGGGAGAGGGTATTGAGATTGGAGACCATTTATTGGAATGACGGGGCCTCGGTATGAAATACAAAAGGAACAAAAGGTGTAATAAAAAAGAATACATCCATCAATACCACTTCAGTTCATTATTTTAACTTAATACTACATATATATGCGTCTTGGGGTATTGAAAAGGCACAACACCGTGCACAGTAATGATATAAGCATTTTGACACTTATGAGCCCCCCCGAAATTTTGGGGAACTCCCAATTCTGGGAACCCTGTAAACCCTTCAGTTCATTATTTTAACTTAATACTACATATATTTGCGTCTTAGGGTATTGAAAAGGCACAACACCGTGCACAGTAATGATATAAGCATTGTGACACTTTTGACGGAATGCACCATCCGCATAGCGGCACCACCTGTTCAAAATCCAAAATGGCGCGGCCCAAGTGACACCTCTATGTGAAGCTCTCTTTGGAGGGACCGCGAGTGAGGTATCTTGAAATAGGCGAATTTTGGTGAGAGAAGCCGTAAGAAGCCGGCTTCTTACGGCTTCTTGCGGCTTCTCTCTCGCTTATGTGCCTCGCCAGAACGGCTGACAGTACTGTTCGAGGCTCGCCCGCTCGGCGCTCACAGCTGATAATTGTAAACAAAACAACCACACAATGACGAAAGTGTACCGTCGAATGAAAGCCATTAATAAGTTACGATAACTGACTGACGATATTGTGAATGGATCACAAATTCACAACACATATCCTTCACATTAATGTTTTTTTGCTCCATAAACCAAGGACTATTAATAGGGCAAGGTAAAGAGGCAGGCACCTACGGACATCATATGGGGTTGGGTGGGTCGAGTTCCACATTAGTGACTTATTTTTTTATTAACTGCTGCACCTGATGGCAAGGGTCAGGTATAATGAGGGATTTCATTAACTGGCCATCATCTGGCCGCCAGTGCCCGGGATTTTTCCGCTTTGGTGGTTGGGCTGATTTTGGGTTGGTTTATATTTTGCTTGGAAGATAGGGGGGCTGTTTTTCATTCTTGGCTAATTTTTGGCATTAAATTAATCTCTCTCTCTCTCTCACTCTCTCTCTCTCTCTCCTCTCTCTCCTCTCTCTCTCTTCTCTCTCTCTCTCTCTCTCTCTCTCTCCCTCTCTCTCTCTCTCTCTCTCTCTCTCTCTCTCTCTCTCTCTCTCTCTCTCTCCCTCTCTCTCTTTCTCTCTCTCTCTTCTCTCTCTCTCTCTCTCTCTCTCTCTCTCTCTCTCTCTCTCTCTCTCTCTCTCTCTCTCTCTCTCTCTTTCATGTTTTTTCTCTCACTCTCTTCTCACGTCTTCTGTCTTCTCTACTCATTCTCGTCTCTCTCTCTGCGATGCTAATCTCCTCTCTCTCTCTCTCATCAATAATGAATTTTGAATGTGGATTCAACAATACTTTTGCAGTAACTTTACTTTGTAGCGTTTTAAAACTGAAAAATATTGCAGCTAGAACTAGCTATTGGAGGAGCTAAAATAAGGATCACGTTACCACTATCATAAAAGACTGTTTAAAGGTGGTTAACAATTACAAAGGATATTATATGGAAAAATGTTTCGCTGTTTATAAGGCTGTCAATGGGTTGTATCCGGAGTGGTATCTAGTTTTCCATTGTCAGGGAAAATACAGCCTGTACAACAAGGCAGCTAAAAGACCTTTATGTGCCAAGAGCCAGAACAGACTGGTGCCAGACCCATCACTGTACAAAGGCATTAACTATGGAACAATTTGCCTTCGTGCATCATTTATTACGGAAGTCTACACTTTTAAATCTTGACTTACTTAATTATCTCACTTAATCACTTAATTTACTTTTAAATGACCCTAAGTGAACTATAATTTGTTTCCCCATATCAAATAGCAGTTGCATATGTTATTAGTAGTATTTTAAAGATATTTGAAGTGACTTTTAGTTCTTAATGTTTAATGTTATAATTAATTTCCTTTTAATGTTTCGTTTGACTTTCTTTTTATGTATTTTTTTTTATTTGCGTGACTTTCAGAAGCTTCATTTTTAGTATATATTGCATAGAACATCTGTGATGTAAGTTTGATAGTATAACCTTGTTTCATGGAAATAAAGATATTTATTTATTTATTTACTCTCCCTCTCACTCTTTCTCTCAGAGAGAGAAGGAGAGGTCAAACAGTCTTCACCTCTATTTCCAGGTACTCTCCGAGGGACACCACTTACTTCACACCCCTTTACACATTCCTCATCTACAACTTGACATCCAGCTGGGGTCTTCTCTCTCTCTCTCTCTCATATCTATATCTATATCTATCAGATCTAGATATCTATCTATATCTCTTTTATGATAGGAGTAACGTGATCCTTATTTCTAGCTCCTCCAATAGCTAGTTTAGCTGCAATATTTTGCAGTTTTAAAACGCTACAAAGTAAAGTTGAGAAAAGTATTTGTTGAATCCCATATACCCATACAGTAATTCATTAAACTGAGAGAGAGAGAGAGAGAGAGAGAGAGAGAGAGAGGAGAGAGAGAGAGGAGAGAGAGAGAGAGAGGAGGAGAGAAGAGAGAGACGAGAGAGAGAGAGAGAGGAGAGAGAGAGAGGGAGAGAGAGAGAAGAAGAGAGAGAGAGAGAGAGAGAGAGAGAGAGAGAGAGAGAGAGAGAGAGATTAATTTAATGCCAAAAATTAGCCAAGAATGACAAACAGCCCCCCTATCTTCCAAGCAAAATATAAACCAACCCAAAATCAGCCCAACCACCAAAGCGGAAAATCCCGGGCACTGGCGGCCAGATGATGGCCAGTTAATGAAATCCCTCATTATACCTGACCCTTGACATCAGGTGCAGCAGTTAATAAAGAAATAAGTCACTAATGTGGAACTCGACCCACCCAACCCCATATGATGTCCGTAGGTGCCTGCCTCTTTACCTTGCCCTATTAATAGTCCTTGGTTTATGGAGCAAAAAAACATTAATGTGAAGGATATGTGTTGTGAATTTGTGATCCATTCACAATATCGTCAGTCAGTTATCGTAACTTATTAATTCTATTCTATTCTATTAACTCTATATTACTCTATATTTAATTCTATTAACTCTAGTCGACTTTCATTCGACAGTACACTTTCGTCATTGTGTGGTTGTTTTGTTTACAGCTATCAGCTGTGAGCGCCGAGCGGGCGAGCCTCGGACAGTACTGTCAGCCGTTCTGGCGAGGGACGAAAGCGAGAGAGAAGCCCCAAGAAGCCGTAAGAAGCCGGCTTCTTACGGACTCTCTCACCAAAATTCGCCTATTTCAAGATACCTCACTCGCGGTCCCTCCAACAGAGAGCTTCACATAGAGGTGTCACTTGGGCCGCGCCATTTTGGATTTTGAACAGGTGGTGCCGCTAGGCGGATGGTGCATTCCGTCAAAAGTGTCACAATGCTTATATCATTACTGTGCACGGTGTTGTGCCTTTTCAATACCCTAAGACGCAAATATATGTAGTATTAAGTTAAAATAATGAACTGAAGGGTTTACAGGGTTCCCAGAATTGGGAGTTCCCCAAAATTTTGGGGGGCTCAAAAGTGTCAAAATGCTTATATCATTACTGTGCACGGTGTTGTGCCTTTTCAATACCCCAAGACGCAAATATATGTAGTATTAAGTTAAAATATTGAACTGAAGTGGTATTGATGGATGTATTTTTTTTTTATTACACCTTTTGTTCCTTTTGTATTTCATACCGAAGCCCCGTCATTCCAATAAATGGTCTCCAATCTCAATACCCTCTCCCCCCCACACACATTTTGTTTTGGCTGAAGTCAAAATGGGTGGGTGGTGATGGGTAATGGGTGAGTGAATGGGTGGGGGTGATGGGTAATGGGTGTGGGGTGATGGGTGAGTGAATGGGTGTTGGGTGATGGGTAATAGGTGAGTGAATGGGTGGGGGTGATGGGTAATGGGTGAGTGAATGGGTTGGGGGTGATGGGAAATGGGTGATTGATTGATTTAATGCCAAAAAGATGAATGTGTCAGACAAGGGAAATGGGTGAGCGAATGGGTGTGGGGTGATGGGTAATGTGTGCGTGAGTGGGTGGGGGGTGATGGGTAATGGGTGAGTGCAGTGGCGGCTCGTGATAAAATACAATGGAGGGACTGCAAGCTTCACACAATAGTAGGATATACAAATTTTACCTAACATTTGAAACATTGATACATTTAATAATAGCCGCATAAATTAATACAATAATGTTTGTTTACAACTTAGAAGGCCAGCCTTTATAATAAGCAGAGCTTTTCAGGCAAAATGGCTTATCTCAGGTATGAGTTGTAGTTGATGTTCACGGATTTCAGGGCATATGGTAGTAGTGGTGGTGGTAGAAGGGATGGTGGGGGTGGTAGTGTTGGTATAGTCTATTCACTTAAGCTGGATTCTTGGGAGCTGCTCGATGCCTACCCGAGTATGTAAGGATGTCGCTGATTGGCTGATGCACGCAGGCTGGGTGGTGATGGTGGTGGTATTTTGGTAGCATCGGCCAATCAGAGACGTCCTTACATACTCGGGTAGGCATCGAACAGCTCCCAAGAATCCAGCTTAAGTGAATAGCCTTTAGTAGAGGGGATGGCTGAGGTGGTGATGGTAGAATTACAGTGTTACTGTACTTGAAAATAAAGTCGGTACCGTTTGATTTCAGTCTTTTCATTTAATGTCAGCTGGGATAAGTTGATGTTTTGCAAATACTTCACTGGATTTTCCATCGTCATAGGGTAATTAAAGAAAGCACGATTTAACCACACCGTACACACGCACTGTAAACACGAGAGGGACGAGACATAGCTGCCTCGACTGCAGCTCATTGTGTTCATAAGTGGCGCGGCGGCGGCGCAGACATGAATCGTACAGCAAATATGAAAGTAACTAAAAATTTTGTCTGGCTTTAATGAAAATTCACTTAGTAACGTATTGAAAATAATTAAATAACATATAATGACTTTTTATTCTGATATATTTGTTAGTAGTGTATCAATTCTGCTGTCTCTAAAGGCATCATACACCTGGCAGTGAGTGTCTGGGGGTGCTGCAGCTTTGCAGCCCTATGCCACAAGCCGCCACTGCATACACTCACCTTCACTGTTCATGTTCTTGTAATTCAATGAACATTTTCCACCTGTTCACTTCATACTCTGGTGGCTGAGTGGTTATGTCCTCAACCTACAACCAACAGGACCCAGGTTCGATACCCTCTGATAATTCAAACTGGGCCTGAAACAAGTCGAAATATCCGAAGTTCGAATTTGAGAGGGTTTACTGTAGGATTGCTTTGAAAATATCACACTCATACACACATATACATACACTTCTACTACTACTACTACTTCTACTTACTGTACCGTAAATAACACTTTAGTCGCCATGCACCTGCACTAATGTTGCCAGGCGCCATATATTAGGCTACGAATTACAGCATCACTACGGATTTCTCTGTGCCACTGAAGATGATACACAGTAGTTTATATCATGACTGTGTAATCTACCGTGTTTCAGCGTTGTTTTATGCTTTGTATCTGCACGTATATAAATGATACTGTTTCAAATTTCGCAACTCGTTTTTTTTCTTCGCGCGATGACGACGGCGGGAGGACACCCTAAACATAATTACTAACTGGCGATCTTCCTTGTTCTTATGTTCTTATGTTCTCTCTCTCTCTCTCTCTCTCTCTCTTTTGCAGTATCATAACTTGTTCCATATTGTTATAAGAATTAATGTTATTATCTTTATATTCATTGTTATATATTTCAGCGTTTTGTCTTTCATTGTTTGTGTTTTGTTTGTGTTTTGTCTTTAGTTGTTTGTGTTTTGTTAGAGCTTTGTTTGTATTTTGTTTGTGTTTTGCTTGTGTTTTGTCTTTCATTGTTTGTGTTTTGCTTTTGTTTTGTTTTTGTTTTGTTTGTGATTTGTTTGTGTTTTGTTTGTGTTTTGTTTGTGTTTTGTTTGAGTTTTGTTTGTGTTTTGTTCGTGTTTTGTAGCTTAACACTACCTACATCCACCTTCCATCCCCATCCATTAAATGGTCTAGCCTCCTTTTTAAGCTCCCTAATGACTCCACACGAACTACCTGAAGACTGAGTCCATTCCAATCATTTACCACCCTATTTGTGAACCAGTTTCTCCCTTTTTCTTTTTTAAATCAACTTTTTACCAGTTTGAACCCGTCACTTCAGAGTCACACAAATAAGTACAGCTATAGAAGTATGGTGCCTGGAATGAACTGGACGAGATGATAGTGGCAAGGAGTGTGCATCCCTGTAAATTGTTGTGACTCAGCAAGTGACAAGTGATCCCCCCCACCACGACTGACAGTGAAAAAGCTGATAACATCTTAACCCGTACAAACACTGGAAAAGAGGACACGCAAAGGTATCATTAACCTTAAAATTCCTATCTTTCCCCCCTTAGGGAAATGGGAGGAGTCTTCATATACTCACAGACACTTGCGACAATGGTCACACCAGTGGAGGAAAATTATTCTAATGCTTTTCTAGTTTAAGGATTAGGATTAGCACTGGGAAACGTGACTATCACTCTACACAGCAGTAACTAAGCGACGACCTATAGCTACCTTTTCGAAGGCCAAATTGTAGCGAATAGATAGGGAGACCTCCAGTGAAGAGGTCTACGGTCTTTATCTAAAGTGTAGAACAGAAGCTCCCTCTCTTTAGCATAAGCGGGATACAGCCGAGACCATGGCACAGCTGTACAAGGGAGGAAAATACCGGCATCGCCTGGCTTGGAACGTCTTGTTGACAGTAAGTAATTTCGCAGTTGTTGTCCTAAGGCCTATAGTTTGTGTAAAGTGAATAGTACAACATCACTAATGAGTGTATACACCAAGTTTCCCATGGCACTAGATAGGTTATTAAGAGTAGTGAATGGCTTAGAGAGATAGTAAGGCTATATTCATATTGTTTTAATCACTTAATGTGATAGTGCGGTGCCACTGAGAATAAAGCTAAATATATTATGTGCCTTATGTTGACTAGTATTCATGTATTAGACATTTTAGTAATGGTAATCATGGTAATCATGGTCATTTATGTAATAAATGAATGATAAAGGACCTGTGTGTTGTAACCCCACGTACTAACCCATGTCGGCGATGATGTGGCCTTAACCCTTGGACAACTTGACGTATAAGTAAAGTAATGAGGTGTGTGTTGTTAAGAGATATATTTCAGCTCCTTGTCTTTCCCTTAATTTGGGGCCACGACATATAATAATAATAATATTAATAATAAGGACAATAAATGTAATGATAAAAAATAATAATAATAATGAGAGTAATAGTAAAAGACATAATTCTCATAATGACATCATGGTCATCGATATTCCCATAATGATCTCTATCACCCACCACGATCATTCATGGACCGCTGAGGACAAGGTCGGAAAGGTTATGGCGACACTAGTAATCACAAAAGTACATCCTCAGATGTACTAGGGCTCCGTTATTTCCTTTCAAAGTGTCGCACATACACACGCACGCTTTTATACTGGCGTGTTACAAGTCCTCACCTCAAAGCTTTCTACACTTATGTTAATGGCCTCAAATAAACCCTCAAATTATTTCAATAGAGATCGTCGATTCGTCAGTTTACTTCTGGTGTAATAGTTCCTCCAACATCATCAACAAACCATGAAACTTAAAGATATCCTTACAAAAAACATTAATATCAGTAGGACTTTCCAAGATTTCAAAAAATTGTCCGTGTTTGTTGGTATCTCGTGGCAGCTGGTCGTGTGCGTCTCGAGGGAAAGCCCCGGGGCAGCGGCAGGCTCGGGTACCGGGCCACCGGGGCACACGTGGGCACGCCTCGGCGGGGGGAAGAATTGCATTTGGCTTGAAAAATATTATATCCAATGATTTTAAATAATGTAAAAGAAAGTGGAAGTTCACAGTGAGCCTGCATATTTTATATTTTTATTTATTTATTTATTTGTTTATTCTGGGGCAGATTTGTCAAGATCAAGTTCGTGGTAGGAAAAAAATCTTGGTGTGGAAACAGGTAAGGAGAGAACAAAACAGGTTATAAAAGTGTGAGGTAAAGCGGCGTGCGGCAGTAACTGCGCGTCCGGCAGAACGGCGGTATGGACGTCTCCAGGGCGCTGTCTTGGTGCCTCTTGGCGGCGGTGTTGAGCGCAGCCACAGGTAAGAAACACCTTGCTATCATAAAAGTGCTACATCAATAATTATTCTCTTCATTTTTATGATAAAAAATTGTGTAAACGTTACGCCACAAGTATAATTTTTCCTTTTTGCCGCGTTAGCTGGCTCCCTACAAGGCGGGAGTTTCATCGTGTTTCCTGTTACCATGACGCTGGAGGAGGGGGACGCCTGCACCATGCACTCAGGGGCGCCGGCCAGGTGCACGGACATACGTTACTGTGACTTTACCAACCCCGACTTTCGCCACAACCTGCCCGTCCAGTGCGGCTTTCAAGGCATATTCCTGTGGTCTGCTGCCCCGCCGTCCCGCGTGAGTGTGACGCGAGTGTTGGGGACGTTGGTGCCAAGGGAGGGGAGGAGGGGAGGAGGGAAGAAAATCAGAAAACTACAATAATTGAGATCCATCACTTGCTTGAAAGTAGGGGCTTGGTGTGGCGGGGAGGAATATGGCGTGGTGTACTGATTGCTGGCAGGCAAGGTCACGCTAACACCGCTCTCTTACAGGTGTCGGACCCAGCCCGTCACGGACATAGCGCCGCCACCACCAACCATTCCGTGAGTCATAACCAGCTTGGAGTAATTACATTGGTTTGGGTCAATTACAATTACAATTACGATGACTTATCCAACTACTCAATTACAATTACAATTACAATTACAAGGAAGGATTTTTAAAAAAATTACAATTACAATTAAAATGACTCAATTTTAATATTTCCAAATTACAATACAATTTCAATTACAGCAAAGCTAGTGTTCAATTACATATTTCAATTACATTCTTCATAGTATTAACTGAATTAATTGCTGATAAAAAAATAAAAATTAATAATAATAATAATATATATATATATAATAGAGGCAATACTTTCTCTATGAGGGAAGCGAGATCTATAATGAGATATAAACCAGCGCGGGTAGAACAAATCTTGATTGCTTATTTGGTACGTTTCGGCTATACATAAGCCATCATCAGCCTAAAATCGGATAATTTTTTTTTTTTTTTGTTAAAAATTAAAATATACAAATTATAAAATGATTTGCGCATTTAAAATGCCTAACCTAAAATTAAAAATAAAAAGTATAAAACAGTAATAAAAATACTACACCTACCAATCAACATAGCAGTGGAGTGTGGGATTCCCACAGGTTTTTAAAAGCACACAGCGGGGTTGAAGTGCCCTGTGCGCAAAGGATGGTTTGTGGTGGTGGGTGAGGAGGCTCTCACATATCCATCGGGTGGAGTCGTGGGAGCTTGTGTGTAAAATGTTGAAGTCTTGTTTTTGTATTGGGTGGCCTGAGGCTTCGGAATGATCCCGAATGGCTGAAAATGGTGGTTTGGACACGGGTTTGCCAGTCCTGTGAGACAATCCCCGATGCTCCGCGATCCTAGTGGTGAGGTGGCGTTTGGTCTGCCCAATATAAGCAGCGTTACAGCTACTGCACTTAAATTGGTACACCACTGAGGAACGCAGGGCATCAGGGATTCTCTCCTTGAGTTTAAAACAGTGTGATAACGTAAAAGGGGGCTTGAACACTACTCTAAGCGAGACTTGTGGATAACATTGCCGAAACAGGAGTTGAGCTTTGTTTCGGATGGAAAAAGATTTGTTACCTATGAAGGGAATTATAAAATACACTACGGCTTTATGAGCTGTATGTATTAGGGGAGGGGGTGAATGTAGTTTATTTAACTGTTACCAATGTACGTGTTAATGGACTGCAGGGGATACCCATTTAGTTTAAGAGTGTGTCTCAAGTACTCTAATTCTAAGTGAAAATTGGTGTATGAAGAGCAAATATTGTACGCCCTAGTAACCAGCGTGAGGATCAGATTTTTCTTAAATTGGGCGGGAATGTTGGAATTAAATTTTGTTGTTAGTCCTGTAAATGTGGGTTTTCTGTAAATGATAGTGCCTTCATTTTCATAATTCATTTTTAACAAAAAAAAATGTTGTATCCGATTTTAGGCTGCTGATGGCTTATGTATAGCCGAAAAGTACCAAATAAACAATCAAGATGTTTCTATCCGCGCTGGTTTATATCTTCATTATATATATAATATATATATATATATATATATATATATATATATATATATATATATATATAATATATATATATATAATATATATATATATATATATATATATATATATTATATATATATAATATATATATATATATATATATATATATATATATATATATATATATATATATATATATATATATATATATATATATTAGGGTGTCCCAGTTTTTTCAGTTCCCAAAGTTTGTCATGCACACCCACCACCCCCCTAATTTGTTCCACCCTGAAAACATGCCAGCAATGTTAATTTCATTCGTGTTCTTCAATGTTAAAGGTCCCCTCAAACCATGTGTTACTATTGCTGAACGGCTACTCTCTACCTTATACTAATTGTATCTTGTTTTTTAAAGTTATGGATACAAAACAGCAGGAGACTGTGTGGTTGGTGGGGGTGGTGCGAAATGAACCCCTGGAAATGCTGTCTCAACTCCCGACAGTGGATGATGTTCTTAGATATATATAATCGATGGTATTCATATAGGGTCATATAAACAAGGTCGATGAGGGGACCCTTCCCCTCCTAATAAGGCAATGATATTTCGCTTTTTTTTCTTTCTTCATGTGTAATTAAATAAAGGGGTGTGCGATTTGATTCTTGCGAGAAAAAAATACCCCGTGTGAGGCTGGGACACCCTAATATATAACTATATATATATATATATATATATATATATATATATATATATATATATATATATATATATATATATATACATATATATATATATATATATATATATATATATATATATAATATATATATATATATATTATATATAGCGAAAGTGTGTGTGTGTGTGTGTGTGTCCGCGATAGGTGCCGCCCCCCGTGCCCCAATCCCATCATATGGCACAGTTTTGGAACCAGCTCGACCAGGGGCAACTTTTAAGCCCACTTATGAGATGATCCGATCACTTTTTTTTTTTTTTTTTTTTTTAGCAGCCTATTAGCGAGAATTGTGAAAAAAAAATGTGGGTTGCGAGAATTGAGGAAACCTTGATGTAGGGTGATGGGTAATGGGGTGAGTGAATGGGTGGGGTGATGGGTAATGGGTATGGGGTGATGGGTGAGTGAATGGGGGGGGATGATGGGTGATGGGTGAGGGAATAGGTGGGAGGTGATGGGTAATGGGTGAGTGAATGGGTGTGTGGTGATGGGTAATGGGTGAGTGAATGGGTGGGGGGTGATGGGTAATGGGTGAGTGAATGGGTGGGGGGTGATGGGTAAGGCGTTAAAGTAATCGTCCAGACCCATTTTTTTTTTGCCGAATTATGTTGAATTCAATTCAAAATTTGAATTCAAAACACCTAATCCACCAAAAATAATTGATTTCCAGGCCTTATTTCCGTAAAAACACGACTTTTGTAAAAAGCGCGCGAAAAAAAAAATCTTCCCTCCAACAGGGCTACGACTGTTATTGATGACGTCAGAACAGGGACGCCCGCAGACACTCTGTCTGACACCTGTCGGCAAATGTTATGATGAGCGATTGTACTTCGGTGTCAGACAGTGAATCTGTCGCTGTGACAGATTTAGAGTACGATGCTCAATCTGACACCGAAAGAAATGACGCTGGTCGCGTATACTATGAGGAAAACGAACCTCAGATTGTCATGGGATCCTATATGTTTGAGCCCGAGTACGAGGTGGATTAACAGGTGTTAGCAGAGCCTGAGGTTCAGCAGGAGGACCTGGCACGGTAAAACTTTGGAAGAAGTCCTTCACCCCTATCTTTTTTTTCTTCCCCCTATAGCCAACAAGCCTGGGGAACTGGCGGGAATACGGGGTTTTTGGATGGGGGAAGCAAATATAAGTGATTTATGGCTCCTAAAAAAATCATCAAAGTCACTATGTGTAAAAATCTAGGGAATTCCCTAAATTAGGGATCTCCCTAGATACCCATTGCTAGGGAATTTTCCTTAATTGATATATGTATAGATTTGGACAATTTTGGGAGAGCAATAAATGAGTCGTGTCTGCCTTCCCTACCCAAAAACCCAAGTTTTCCATAAGGCCACCATGCTTGCTGGTCATAGGAGGTCAAAGAAAAACCTAACCTTTCTAGCCAGAAGGGGCTGCGCCCCCAATGGACCCCCTAAGGGTTGCTAATCTAACCTCACTATAACCCCCTAAAAGTTACTAACCTAACCTCACTGTAACGAATACAGTTGATTCGGGCCACCAGTTGAAACAGGCCGCCTATATTAAATGCATACCAAGCATGCATTTATGCATAACCTTATAGGTTTTAATGAAACCTAACCTAACCTTAACCACAAAGTATACCTAACCTAACCTTAACCACAAAGTATACCTAACCTAACCTTAACCACAAAGTATACCTAACCTAACCTTAACCACAAAGTATACCTAACCTAACCTTAACCACAAGTAACCTAACCTAACCTAGCCTTAACCTTAACCACAAAGTATACCTAACCTAGCCTTAACCACAAAGTATACCTAACCTAACCTAACCTTAACCACAAAGTATACCTAACCTAACCTAACCTTAACCACAAAGTATACCTAACCTAAACCACAAAGTATACCTAACCTAACCTAACCTAACCTTAACCACAAAGTATACCTAACCTAACCTAACCTTAACCACAAAGTATACCTAACCTAATCTAACCTTAACCACAAAGTATACCTAACCTAACCTAACCTTAATCACAAAGTATACCTAACCTAACCTAACCTAACCTTAACCACAAAGTATACCTAACCTAACCTTAACCACAAAGTATACCTAACCTAGCCTTAACTATACAATATATTAATACACTATAGGCGTGTATCACCCTACACACGCCACTCCTTTCCGTGTGCAAACTTTTCTCGAAAGGCACAGCTATCTTGCTGCACCCATAAAGGATGCATGCATGCGGCATATAGCAAAAAAAAAATATCAGAAACACCCACATATCTTCAAGTACTATATTTATCTCTGTGCTTACGTGCCTCTGATCAAGCGCGGGAAGATGAGCCTCCCTGATGCTACGTCACCGAGCCTGAGCATGAGCGTCTGCAAACCTTGAGAGCGTTTTGAAAACTCGGGGAATTTGCAGATTTTGATTGCGGATTATTAAAAACGGCTGACTGGATACAAAAGTGACGACGTATTGTTGATATACTCGTTAATGGCTATGATTTGATTGCATTAAATCAGGAATGATAAAATGGTCTGGACGATTACTTTAAAACATACATTTCTACATCCATGATTTCAGGAAAGTTGAAGGGTTTCGGAGAGCTGTTTTTGGGTGGGCCAAAGGGCCCCACCAATACCCCTCCGCAGAGCTACCAAAAAAGTCCGCCCGGAGGGCGGGCTTTGCGGCTATATATAAAATTATATATATAATATATTAATAATACTCAGGAGAAAACTGGGTACGAGCGCGTCTGTTACTGCGATGCATTTGTTGGTGTAATTAACACATGGAGATAGAATTAAAAATATGTAATTCTTTGTAGGTAATTACCTAATTGGTAACTCGAGCGGGGGTTTGGTTTTTGGGGGCCCTCGTGTTTCCCCCCAGCCCCCAAAAAGCGTAAGAGTCAGTGCCCCTGTAGACTGTCAGCAGGGCAGTCAATTTTTGTGCCTCACTAGGAAAAAACAAAAAAAAATCCCCAAATTACCCCGGTGGTTTGCTTCACCCTTTTCAACTGCATAGGGGGAAAGGGCCTAGTGGGGCCCCGGAAACCCGGGTATAGCGATCAAACAAAGCCTACGCCTTCGAAGGGGGTTTTAAAGGAAAAGACTAAAAAAAACCCGGAAAGGGGGGAGTGTTCATGTTTTTTTTTGAGCGCGAAATCCAGGCCCCCAAGGGTTTCCACACTTTTTTGAAGGGCTAAAAGGGGCCAAAAGGTGAGTGGCTTTTACTTTCAGCGTGCATTGGGGACCAGCTGTTGTCTTCTGCCTCGTAAAAGCTGTTTTGTGGACGGTAAAGGACTTTGTCACCCGGGCAGTGTAATGAGAAATGGCGTTTTTGGTGAAAGGGTTAGACAGTGTGTAAGCTCTGAGTGTCCTTCGCTTGTCTCGCGTCTCCACTTGGATTATTTTTCTACGCGTCTCCACTTGGTTTTATTTACTTATCTACGCTTTTTCCACTTGGATTACTTTCTACACGTCTTCAATCTCAAACGACTTCAAGGATTCACACCGCCATCTGGACTAAGGGGGAGTTCGAGTCTTGTTTCACAAGGCCCCCCACTTCAGGACTACAACGCCCAAAAGAGTATCACTGCAAGCTAAGTAACCTGGCTACTGTGAGTAACCCCCATTTTTTAAAAAACAGATAGGAATGTTAGAAGTAAAAAGGGGGAAAAATTTATCCTTCCTTTGGTGACCCTTTGTGATCGTAGGAAAAAAGGGCTGTGCCCGCGCTTAAAGGAGTGACGTCAGAGCAATCTTGCTCTGTGATTCGTTGTTTCAGTGACGTCAGGGGTTTTTATTGGGGGTGGTGGCTAGAAAATACGTCACAGCTTCTGAGCCTATTATTTGCGCAGGCAAAAGGGGGTTTTCGCGGGGTTTAAAGCATTTTGTTGTATGGCGGAGATGGTGGGGAAGAGGAAAGAGTTGCCCAATTCCCCAAAAGGGTTTTTAAATTGTGTGCGGATAAGTGTTGAAAATGGTTTGTCTATAGTTAAATAAACGTTGTAACCAATTTTTGGTGCGGGCTCCTTCAAAAAACAACGAAAAAAAGGTTTTTTAAATAACAGTGGATAGTTTACGAGAGTGTCCTTGTGATTTAAGTGTATAAGTGAAGGATTAGGGGAACATACATTTTTTTTTATGCTTTAATTTTTGGTTCAGCTACCCCAGAAGTTCGTTTTTTATGCGACGGGTTTTCTGTGGTACAGTAAGGTCAACTCTTTAGATTTTACAACATTTTTAACGAGTGCGTTCAGTGTTTAATGGAACTTGTTGTAAATTTAGTGTGAGGGGACTACAGTGTAGTTAGGTTAGGTCTTTTATGCAAATTGTATTTAGAAAATGTCGTTGAGGGGTCGCACTGCTGCAAAATATAGCTTCAAAAGCTTGGGAAGCTTTAAATCTACTCAATGGTTTGAAAGTGGCCACTGTCGTAGGAGTTTTAAACGGATTCTAAAATTTTTCAGTTTATATCCCCTTTTTTTTGACTCCACAAGAGCGCGTTTTTCTTTTTCTCTCTTGATTTTAAACCAGGTGAAACCTTCTAAATTTTTCTTTTAAAAACACTAAGAGACTACGTGAGATGCCTAAATCCATTTTCACAAAGAGTCGGTGGCCCCGGTGTCGGGGGAATCTAAAAAAGTCTTTCATCCTTCCCATCTTCTACACCACCCCCTTTTCCACCCTATTTACAGGTTTTTTCTACTGGGCCCCCAAAGCGGGTTTTAAAACTATTTTAAACCAGAATTTTTTAACTTGACCCAAGCCGTTTCATTAAAGCCTTGCTGCTTTTCGTGGGAGCAAATTGCCCCCCCCCCTTTGGGGTTCTGTTTTGCCGTGGAGACAAATTTGGCCCCCCCCCCCCTTGTTCTGTTCGACTCGCTATGAGAGTACAAATGCTTTGCCGACAGTTATTTGTTCTTTGCCCGACACTCCATTTTTCTGTTCGACCCTTTGAGGGGTAAAAAAAAAATTCTTGGAATTTAAATTTGGGCTTTCCCCGGAACCTCCTTGGGTTTGTTCACCCTTGAAAAAAATCTCTTCCCATTATTTAGTGTTTTTCCCCAATACTTGTTCTTTGTGCATGGGGGGAAAGTTGTCTTGGGGCAGTTATTTAGTGTTTTTGTCCGCACTATTTATTTGTGTCTTTGCCGACACTATTAAAAGCGACGAAATTGTCCAAATGTTACAGGGTCCCCTTAACCTGAAAAATGTGTTTTGTTATGCAGCTTTGAGAGACAAAATATTTTTGCCCTTGTGGATCCTTCACAGTTTTTGCAGCAGTCTCTACGAAGACGAATGTTATTGGGACCAGGCAGACATAGTCCAGCACTAACCCTTAGGGTACGGGTATTGGTTTTCCTGAGGCTAGCCTGAGCTTCTCGCTTTGCTCGCGATACCAGGCTTTTCCCTTGCCTTACCGGGGGAACCCTTGGGAAAAACAAAAAAATCCGCATAACATTGTCTCACACCTGATGCAAAACCTTCGTTTTTTTACCTTCTTATCGTATGCCTCTACCAAAGAGCTGGGGTCAGGGCTGAAAACGGACTGTTGGTGAAGGAATAATACGGAGTCTTATTCCCCTTGGGGCTACCTTTTTTTATTGGTAGAAAAGTGATGGTACTTATGGGCCCTTTGGCTCGACTTCAAGAAGTTAACAATTTAACTGTCGGATCAATCCCTCCCTGTTTTGAGAGACCTTTTGCAGTCTATGGGGAAGGATAATACATTTTTTTTACCAGTTTGGCCCTCAAGTCGGGTTTTTCTGGTAGATTCCTTTAGAAAGAAATTCGGGAAATAACTGCCTTCTCAAAAATAAGCTCTCTAATGAGCATTATTTATCTCAGCCATTCATAAATGACTGAGATGTCCTATGGTTTGAGGAACTATCTCTTACAACCCAAACGCTAAAAACAATTTGTTTCAGGGCATCATAGGTGAGGGTTTTGTTCGTCTACATGGACGACCTCAACCTGTCTCCAAAACTAATCCAGTCACTTTGAGAAACTTGCCCTTGGTTTCAGAAACCCTTACTGGGCTGGCCTTAAATTTAAACGTGCGAAAAAAATTTTCTCAAGTCCGCATTGACTTTTTGGGCCCATGCTGTCGCAAAGATGGAATCCAACGTTGGATTGAAAAATCAAAGCCGTCAAGAATTTCCCAACCCCTCCCACCACTGAAAAGGGTACGGTTTTTCCCCTTTTGTCGGGTTACTATCGGCCTTTGTGAAAAAACTATGCTTCGATTGCTAGCCCCTTGACACGACTCTTGAAAAAGGACGTTCCTTTGCTTGGAATGGTCCCCAAAACAAAGTTTTGATATTTGAAAAAAGCATTACACTGCCCCAAATTCTTACATTTCCTGACTCCCATTGCCTTTCACCCTTGTGAAGAGTTCGGCACTGGGCGGGGAGCAGTCTTGATGAAAACATTGAAGGAAAGCCCTCAGTTGTTGCATATCCAGTAAGTGTTTAATGATGTAAGTCAGGTACTCAGTAACTCACCTTAAAGCTCTAGCTGGGGTGTGGGCTCTTAAGCACTTAAAGGGAAAATTTATCTAGGGTTTTATCCCTTACTTTCACACGGATCACACTGCAGTGCTGAATCTTTTAAAAGGGGAAAAACCTTTGGGCCGGTGGCCCGTGGTTCATCACCATTCGGGAATTTTGATCCTACTATCAAATATATACCTGGAAAAAAAAAATCATGTTGCAGACGACTTTCACGCAAAATTCCAGTAGCGTGCTCAGAGCGACACTTTAAATTTTTCTCTACAAGACTTATCGAAGGTCAACCAAACCTGTGTGAGAAATTTATACTGAGTTAATAATCTTTTTTTTTCCAAAAACCTTCCCTTTTTAAGTTTTAATTTTTGGGAAATTCTTTGCGGAAAAGGGACTTTAGGGAAACCCCGTTTTAAAAAGTTTTTAAAATCATGGAAAATGCTTTTAAAAACATTCATGCAAACCTTGCGGCACCGGGAAGGAATTGCCCCTGCCGGCGAATTTTATTGGGTCCCTGCCAACAGAAGAAAAAAGTCCTTTCTTATTAAAACCGGGTAAAAAAGAAAAAATGCCCATCCTTGAATATCCTTTACTGGTCCCTTTGACCCGTAGGAAACCTTACACTTTTTGAATCATTCCCTTTCCCCAAGTCCCATATTTTGTCATTCCAGTTTTTTAAATTTAGTCCCCCTTCCCCAAAAAGTTTCTTAAAATTTCTATGCCTATTTCAATTTAATTTTCCCAAACAAATTGAGGGGATTTTTAGATAAGGCCCAAAAATTTTTTTTTGCTAAACCCCCCCAATTTTATAAAACTTAATTCGATGCCTTTCATTACTGCTTACCCTGGAGAATGGGTTTTAGAAAAACAAAAAAGTTCTTATTCCCCGATTTTCCCCCATTTTATATTTGGGAGGGCTTTTAGTACCTTCAAAATTCGTTTCCCCTCAGGAAAATCCAATTTTATTTTTTTTTTTCCAAGGGTCTTATGATCTTTTGGAACCCCCTTTTCCCTTCATAGTTGGCGATTATCTTTCCAAATCCCTTTTGTATTTAGGTTTTAGAAAAAATTGTCCTTTCCCGGAATATTTGGGGCACAATAAGGTTTTTTGTTTAAAATTTTATTGATTTTTTATAAACGTTCTGAAGCCAAAAAAAGTTTTTAAATTTTAGGACTTAGGCACAAAAAAAGTTAAAGGGTTTAAATTTTTTTTTTATAAAATTATAAAGGTTAAATTTTTTGGCAAAGGAATAACCCCATTCTCAATGGAAATTAGTAATCTGTTTTTTCCCCCGGATTATTGTTTGTTTGTAAGTTTTTTTAAAATTTTTTTTTTTAAATATTTTTTTAAGTTTTTTATTTTTAATGGATTTTTTATTAAATTTGGTTTGGGGGAAGGGATTAAATTGGGGAACGGGGGTGTGGGGGCGTGTTTTTTTTTCAAAGAAGTAAAAAATTGGGAAGTCTTTTTAAAAAACCAATTTGGGCTCACTGGGGGTTTTCCCTTCGTGTTTCCCCCACCGCAAAGCTAAAGGGGGGGCCTTTTGGGGGAGCACGGGCATAAGGTTTTCCCCACTGGAATAAAAACCCTTACACCCTGGATTCCTTTTCCCCCGAACGATTAGGGGGCTTAGGAATAAAAAAAGGTAACTGGGGTATACAAGATACATTTTTTCCCGAAGAAAAAAAGGCATTTAACCCTTTTTTTAAAAAAAATTTTTGGAAAAATTGATAAATGCAAAATGAATTCATATTTTTTCCCCGTGTCAAAAACCATAAAAAAACCCTAAAAGGGCCGGGTTTTTGGGGCCCCCTTTTTCCCCCCTTCTATTCTTTCCCCGAAATTTTTTCCCCCCCCCCTTTAATGTTGGGGGCTTTTTAGTCTAAAATTATATCTTTTTTTTTTTTTCCCCCCATTTCATTACAATAAATTTTTTAATTTTTATTTAATTAATTTTTCCCCAAAAATTAAATCAATTTTCAATACAAATACAATTACTTTATGTTTTTTAACCAAACAATTCAAAAATTACTTTAAAAAATAACAATTTCTTTTCAAAACCCCCAAAATTTAAGTTTTTTCTTAAATTAAATTAAAAATTTTTCCCAACCGGCAAAACCCAAAAAAATGGAAGTTTTTTCTTTTATGTAAAAAAAACCTTAAACAATTTTTAAAAAAAATAAAGGGTTTTTTTTTGTTTCAAATGTGAAAAAAAACAAAAAAAAAGCACCAAACAAATTGTGGTTTTTTAAGCGTGGGGGGTGAGGCCGGGGGACAATGGTTGGGGATTGAAAAACCAAAATGTTTTTCCCCTCCAACCCCCCCCTTAAAAACGCACCAAAAAAATTGGTTTTTTTCAGGGCGGGGACCAGGGGGGGCCAAACACTTTCCCATTTGAAAAGCCGGGTTGTCGCCTTTGTTTTTGACAAATATGACGACAGCTTTTAAAACCAATTTTAGTAAAAAAAGAATCCCCCCCGGAAAAACCTCCCACCACCACACTCCTTCAGCCCCCTGGTGCCCCTTGGTGACCCTTGGTGGGTGGGATCAAAGCTTTTTTAACGGAAATTTGGGCCCCCCTGGTCCCCTACCCCACCTAACACCCGGCCTTTTAGGCTGGGTTTTAGGGTAGCCCCCAGGGGTTTTTTGGGGGGGTTTTGGGGTTTTTGGGGTTTTTTTTTTCTGTTTACGGGGAACTAAATTAAAAGGGGGCCCAAAATATTTAACAGCTTCTTTTGGCTGACTACTGGGGACACGCCCATGGTTTTTCCCCAATTTTGGGTCTGGGAAAGGGAATAACTTTCCCAAATTTCTTTTACTTGGGGGCCTTTTTTCGTGGCCCGGGATCAACCTCCCCCCCGATTCCCAATGGGGGCCCAAAAGGAGGGGAACCTTTCAAAAAAATATCTTTTGGGAAAGTACTATTTTTTGCGGAATTTCCCCTCACCCTTTTTTTTGCCGTGAAACCGAACGAATTGGACTTCCCAAGCAGGGGTTTGCGGAAATATTTTGGGGGAATCCACCTCTGGAAACAAAAACCAAAATTTTTCAGGGAAAAATTTATTTGTCGGGTTATAAACCCCTTCCTGGGGGGGAAAGGCAGGGGACACCACCACGAAGGGACCCCACGGTCGGCGCCGTTGGGGCACAAGGCCTACTTTGGGGCAAAAATAGTGAAATTTTTCTCAATTGAACCCTTTTTAAAAACCTAAAAAGAAAAAGAATTTCCAATTTTGGGGGGCACCCCCCTCCTCCTGAAAGGGGGGCTTGGGGTGTTCGGTGCCCGTGTCCCAGTATCCCAATTCCCCTGGGAAAATCCCAGGGATCGGCGGGACCCCCGGTCCGGGGCCCCTGACGGGGGGGGACGTTCCAGGTAATTTGCCAAGACCCCCGGCCCCGTCCACTAGGTTTCTATTTGGCTGGGGATCAAGGGGGTTTTCCCCTCACGTTCTAAAACCAACCCCTTTTTATTTTCCCCCGGGGACCGGGCCCCCTGATTCCATGAACCAAGGACCCCCGGCAACCTTTTTAAGGGGTATGGGCCCTAAAAGGTCCCGGAGAAAACAGCCCCGCCCATCGCCTGGATCGAATCCGGGGTTTTTCCAAAAACCCCAACTGTTTGGGGGGTTTTAGGGGATGAGGAAAATTTGAAAACCCCGGAATTTAAGAAAAATGGGGAAAAAAAATTATTTCTTTAGGGGTATCGATTCCCGAAAATTTCCTAGGAACGCTTCCCCAAACAAGTTGGCCAAAAACATTCGGCTTTCTTTTTTTTTTTCTTTATTCCCTTTTTTCGAATTTCAAAAAAAATTACATTAAAAAAATCTTAATTTTTCCAACTTTTTTACTTTTAAATTATCCATTCACATTTTTTCCAAAAATTTCTCCCCCGGGGAACGCCCTCAAGGTGGAGCCCAAACACCATCTGCGGCGTCTCTACATATTCTCTCTTATCTCCAAACTCCCTCCTCCACCTTCTCCCTCTCACTCTGGAAGTTTCAAGTTCAATCCAATGTCAAATTCATCATCTGTACTTACTCTCTCCCTCCAACCTCCCCCATTCTTTATCTTCCCACCAACGTAGAGGTCCCAAGCTTGCGTTAACATATTTTACCACACAAAACTTTAATTATTCTCCTGCCAACTGTGCTAGAAGGAGAAAAGACACATGAAGACACTATAATAAGATGCCAATTCTGCCACGACTCAAGTATGTTGATTAAGCCTCCCAACAAGACTTCCCTCCCTCCCAACAGCCCCAAAGCATCGCCAGTGTACAAGTATACAGAAATCCCCCCCCTCCCTCCCCCCACTCCACGACCGCTCCCTCCCTCCCTCCTACCTTTCCCTCACCCCTCCTTCAGATCACGTCAAACCTTTGTCACTTTTATCATACTCTATATTTTGTAGCACCCATGCCATATTTTACTCTTCATAAAATACAGACACGCACACACAATAAAAGTTACACACACACATTAATGGTTGGTCCAGCATGTGCAGAGTTCCTGCATGCGCAGAACTCTGTGCATGTAAACAAACAGACGACGCGGTCTGTCAATGGGACCAAAATAGCACGACGCTCTAGGGCGGTATGGATGGCGACCGTTATGGAAGATCCGTAGCACAGAGTGTTATTATGGATGTAGATTTGAGTCTTATTAAACAGGGCACAATATAGGTCAACGACGAAGCTGTTCACCATTTCTAAATCAACATATTAAGTTTTGTGCATTTTTATGGCGTATTCCAAATCATCTTGGAGTAACAGAAGACACTCTACCTAAATTTCCACGAATTTAAAGCCAAATTTTGGATTACCTTTCAATCTTTTGCTGTATACAGTATACAATACCCAATAATATAAATGTCTGAGTGATCCTTCCTTCCCAAACACGAAACCTTATTCCTTACTACACGAAATTTCCCTACACTTAAATTCCCTTACTATTCGTACTTCATTCGCTGTCAAACCTTGGTAAGTGCTTCCCAGTGACTAAGGTGTAGTGTATTATGACCATCATAACTTTAAATTCAGCCATTCTTGATCAAATGTCGCATTATATTGTAAAAATTTTGATCTTGCATGAAGCGCTGTCAGGACCAAATATAACGCGTCTTCTATTTGTTTACAAAACAAAATTTTCTTCGCATGCGCTGGACCAAACCGGGGGTCGGTGTGACCAGCATCTGTTTATGAGGTGCAGTCCCCCTTTGTTTACTAACAAAGAAAACGCGAACTGCGCATGGGCGGAGGCGAATATTATTTTAGTAAATTGATGTTTATTGTAAAGGGCCTATTTCATTCCTATATTTGGCTAATTCTTTCTGTAAATCTCCACCATTTTTCGTAGGACGCCTGGGCTGCATTTGTTGATCAAAAAGTCATTTAGGCCCTCTACATCAATTTATTAAAATAAAATTCGCCTCTACGCAGTTCGCGTTTTGTTTTGTTTGTAAACAAAGGCGGACTGCACCCCATAAACAGACTGTTGGTCACACGACACCGACACGGCGGATCTTCTGGGACCTGCCTCTGCAGACAGTCCCGACATCCTCCCCTGCCCACCAGCAGGGGCAGCAGGGCCCCTGTAGTGGTCTGGGAGGTTTGGTTTTTCCAGAAGGTTTGTGTTTTCGGATGCCATGTAGCGCGACAGAGGTACGATGATTACTTTTCATTTCAAACCCGCCGCGCGGAGAGCAACAGCTTGCTCCCGGCTCCTGCCTCACCCCAGCCGACCCCACGGCCGGAGATTTCCGTGGCGGATTAATTCGCCGTAGGATACTCTAGGTGGATTTAACCACTCATCTTCATCATTTATACATTTTTTCTCATCTTCACTGTCTTTCTTAAGTATATCTTTTGCGTCATATTACCCAGTAATGTGAATATATATAAGCACACTCGATGAGAGACAACCTTCTTGTAAATCAAGGAAGCGTAGCTTTGCTTTTTACTCAATCACGGGGAGTGAGACCACAGCTGAGGCAGCGGCCTCTCTCAACTGCCTGTTGTTCTTCGTCAGGTGGCAGCCTGTCCCTCCACAATATCGGTGTAATGCATCTCCCATGTAGCGACATGATTTG
>JACEEZ010020270.1:2500-52923 GCA_016584305.1 Chionoecetes opilio
ATGAAGATCTCCATACTTATTGAGCAAATTCCCGCCATACTATGGGTCTAGCAAGTTCCTGCTGACATAACTTCGCGCCTAAACGTATCAGTTTTTAACATTAACCCTAAAATGCTTCTTAGATCATGAAATATATTGAAATCAGTAAATATAGCAGTAAATTATGTGAGAACTTATGAACTGAAAAGAAAGCAATTTTTAAGTATTATTCCTATATCGTGTAAATACATCCCGTATAGAAAGTTTTACGCGGGGAACGATGTAAACACTTGTCTCTCTCTTTCCCTAGTAAATAATATGTTATATCTCATATCTCCACAAGTACTGGTAGAAAGGGGACGGAAGGAACCAACTAGGTAAACCACGTAGTACATAAGGGGAAAGGGCAAAAGCCAGGGAGGGAAGTGATGACCAGGCAGATACGGCAGTATACTGCCTATGTGGCTATAACTGCGTATCTGTAGCTACGTATAATTCCGTATCTCGCCTGAACATCACTTCCTCCCTGCTATTGTTTCTTTCTCCTCCTTTACTACGATGGTTTAACTTGTGTGTATCCTCCTCACCCTTCCCGCCATTACATTTGGAAATATGATGTTATTTGGTAACTTTCTAGCGTTGCCCATACTCTCCCCCTTGCCCCCCAACAAGCTTGGGGACCTGTGGGAATGCGGGTTTTGAGGGTGGGGACTAAATAATGCGGTCGAAAACAACGTAGTTTTTAAGAGTTTTGTGTAGGAGTCAAATTACCTATATCTAGGGTAACTTTACCCTAAGATATGGAAATTTACCTAACCTTCAAGCTCCGAGATTACAAGGCCCCCCTCGTATCTAACCTAACCTAAGCAATTAAAACGTAACCTCCTAGCGAGGGTCTCTGCCCCCCTCAAAGACCCCCGATAATCTATCCTACTTAGCGATAAGCGAACCCGTTAATCTATCCTAACTTAGCTATAATCACCCGATGATTCTAACTAACCCTATGGGCCCCTCGACACCCCCAGTACCCTAATTTTGTTGATCTTAAAAAAAAACTTCTTAATGGGAGGGTGGGGAGGGTGGGGTGAGGCTCGATACTCCGGTCCATTCTGTTTGTGAGGATCCGTCCAGCAGAGATCCACTACGTTTCTTCTGGAATTGGAAACGAATCCACTCAACTTTTCCCTAGATCTAGGGAGTTTTTAAACGCCACTACCTAACTCCATACTATGTGTTGCACGCACAGTTTGTACTCCCGCCAAATATCCCGCATACCCCCAAGGTGCCCCAACTTGTTTTGGGGGAGAGGGGAGTATGGGCAACACTGACAATCTCCTGTTATTTATAGGGAGGAGAAGACAAGTGTTTACGTGTGTCTCACTCTTCTTCCTCTTGTGACCTGCTCGCCTCTTGCTTTTTCTTCCTTGCCGCGGACACTTTCCAATGGGATTTGGCTTTTAGTTAGAAGGTTAAAACGTGGAGTTAGGTTAGTTTAGTGATCTAAAGGTGGAGTTAGGTTAGTGAATATAAAGGTGGGGTTACGTTACATCAGGTTAGGTTGTGCAATACTAAGGTGGGGTTTAGGTTAGTTAAATTTCATGTCCATATTATCCGCTTCTTACTACAAACATTTGATATCTCACAAAGTAATGATTTGCGACAGAAACTCATTGAGAGTTTCTCCAGAATACATTAAAGTACCAGAAGCACACTCCAATGTTGTAGGAATTAATTCTGGTCCTAGTGTAAAAATTAACCTTGTTTCCTGGTATTACATTTTGGTTTTTTCCGGAAGTAGTATCTCCACTACGTGCTGAAGCTGACTGATGCCCCCAGAAGATATGATATTACTGCATATGTAGAACAAATCTTTACCTTCCATTTCTGCCAAAAGTAATAGCTAAATTATTAAAACATATCAATACTAAATAGAAAATAATAATGCTTTCGAAAATGTTTGTCAAATAAACAATGAAAATCCTTATTCATCCTTTCATCTATTAGTAGAAGTGGCAACTGTCGTCGCGAAATTTCCGTCGGCGAGAATTATCGTTGTTGTCTCTCGCACAGAATTTGGTTATACGATGAGTATTACCCATGGGCGGTAGGGTACCCGTAGGGTTCCAATGAAAGTGAAATCTATATTATTTCTAATTTGGCAGGTGTTTTTCTAATGAAAATTGAATTTGTAAGGGTGGTTTGTTTCTCTTCAACATTTGTGTTTGAGCACTTCTTGCTATGCAAAAATGACTTTTATTATTATTGCAACATAGCTTAGCATCACACAATCTTTAAAACTCACAGAAAAGCCACTTCGTTCGAGACTCTATAAACTTTACTGAAGACAAAGTTGTAGGAAGGCGCTAAAACCTCTATCGAAGTATGGCCCTCGATATTGCGTAAGACCTCATTAAGTCCGCCAGACGCCGGTAAGGTCACTTCTCATCCAAATCGCCTCGTTTTTCGGGTAAAACTTTTTCCTGGCAACTGGTGGATTTTCCACGTTATTATTTACCCAACGTGTGGTTTCAGGCTGGATACTGTTTAAGGTCTAAGGTCCTATCACCAACTCCAAAATTCACAATAAACAGCGTAGTTCGTCAACACGTAGGTCGAAGTCCAGCTCCGCATCCAAGTATCCGGTTCGACTTCCGCCACTGATGCTGCTGCTTTGCTTTCCCCCCCTGGATTCCTCCAGGACCTTATCGGTGGGACGGCCACCTCCTCCTCCAGACTGTCGTACTCTGGTCTGGGCGATCCCTAACCAGCTGATGAGGGCTAGGCCGGTGCCATGGCATCGGCCAGGACTTTGACAGGGTAAGCACCAGGGTACCAAATAGTTGGATTGAGTTACGATGGGAGGAAGGACAAGACCAGGGTCGATGGTGCCCGACAGCTAATGGGAAACTGCACCCAAGTTGATCAGGGAGGAGCATGTGTCAGTGGCCAGAGGAGCCATCTGGAAGGTACCTGTGGCACTTTGTACCACTATAGTGACCCGTGCCCACCTGAGAAAGCCTGCGTTTCAAGGTGGCTCAAGGCTCTCTATGATCTGCTGTGCATAAACGACTCCACCGAACTCACTGATCCGTACTGCACGGTGACTCAACCTAGGGCCAACACGGGGTGGAATGGTGGTACTTCACGCCCATTTTGATAAGATGGCTGGGACGGCAGAGCTCTTCTGGAGTATATGCGTGTTGCACACCAAACGAGTGTCCCCCTGCGCCAACCTTATCACCATCATCGACGGGCCTACCTCATCTGACACTTGGCTTCGACGGGTCCATGTGCAGTCTGCTGTCCAGCGTGAATGAGATTCCGTACAACGCGAGTTCAGGGGGAGTGCCAGGTGGGTGATTCTCACTGGAGATACCGGAGTATATCCTGGTCAACATGTCCACTGACCAGCAGTCCCTCCTACCAGCTGGTCCGGTCTGTTGAAGTGGGGCGTTTCTCACCCGTCCGAGCGGCAGGAGTATCAGTGTGCACTGGTGTCCCACTCCAGATGGCTCACCACAGCCCAGTCGCTCGTGTATATGTGGACCGTATGCATGGACTGACTGGCAAAGACTGAACACCCTGGAAATCCTAGTCATCTGCCTGCAGGTGTACGTCAAACTCTACTACGGACATCAAGGTTTCACCATAGACTAGAGGCCCGCCCCAAGTACATCCTCAGCAGCTCAGATGATGAGGTCGCAGCCCAAGAAGCCGCAATAAGGGCCTCTAAAGCTAGCCCAATAAATCCATCATAAATCGGTAAATCCCGATTCATGATGTGATTTATTTAGTGTAACGCTAATTTATGCATGGTTCTAATTCATTTATCAGAAAAAAGAAATATATCTAATGGAGAAGGCTAATTAATTCCGCTTTATATTGATACTCTCCATGTACAAAGTTTTTGCACAAAATATTACTGGCGAAACTTTTAAATGCATGCATATTTCTTGAAAGTCTCATAATGGCATTTCCTTTAGTGTGTTATTACGGTTTTTTTTTTATATATACTATTATAGACCAACTTTCCGAGATAACAGTATATATTTTTATACTGATAAACATATATTAGGTAGGAAATTACCTGATTCATGGATTTTTTATATTTAGTTTACGTTAATTTATGCATGCCGCTATTTAATGTTCACTAACGAAATTATCAATGGAAAGCTATTAAACTCCGCTTCTATTGATTTCATCCATGTAAAATGTTTGCGAGAAAAATATTAATGGCGACGAGTTAAGTTAAATCCATATTTTTTCTTGAAAGCTCCCACAATGGCCATTTTCTTTGTGTGTTTTTATTTACGGTTTTTATTTGTATTATATAGAACAAGACATTCTCCGAAGATAACAGTATATCTTTTATACTGATAAACATTAATTAGGTTAGGTAAACTTGTACGGGGAGGCGGAGTCGGGTTGTATCCTTATGGTGTGACGTCACGATGGCGATCCACCAAGGCCTTATCATCTCGGTGTCCACGGTGAGAGTGACATCAAGGACACGGGACTTTTTCCTTATCCACGCTTCGGGGGAAGAGTCCTAGCGGTATTGGCCCTGAGGGTGGTGCGGGGGGCATCGCCGAGCGTGTTATGCCAGGTGAGCGCAGACCCGGGAGATGAGGCGTGTGGCCCGCGGAGAGCGGCGAGAGGTAAGGGTGATGTGTTTTACCTCTGTTCAAGGCCAGCCCTGTCAGCAGAATCCGCTACCATCGTTGCCTGGGATTACCAGCGTGGGAGGGAACCCACTGAAACACAATATCCCGCCCTCTGTGGTAAGATGGAGGAGGGCCTCTGATGGTGTGGAACGAGGGCCGTGGTGAGTGGGGGTGCGAGAGGAGGAGGTGGAGTGAGGATGAGGGGAGTCTGTTTAACTTACAGCCTTGCCCCCTGGTATGACGGGTGTGGATGTGTGTGAAACGGGCTGGTGGGGGGCATAGAGTTCCGACGTCAGGACGTCTGTCTCCGGTGGAGCCTCCACAATAAATAAATCCATAAATCCAATCTGGGTGGTCAAAGAGTCGATAAATACGAAATACCTGGAAGTCAGCAAATATTTTTGCGTTGGTACTGACTTACTGGCACTACCTATGTTTTTTTTATTCGTTATTACGTGTACTGGTAGTAGTACAGTAGTCGTATTAGTAGTAGTAGTAGTAGTAGTAGTAGTAGAGTAGTAGTAGTAGTAGGAGTAGTAGTAGTAGGAGTAGTAGTAGTTAGTAGTATAGTATAGTGAGTAGTGAGTAGTATAGTAGTAGTAGTAGTAGTAGTAGTAGTAGTAGTATACGTTGTACAATCATAGTGTAACATTGGCGGGATGGGGTCAATGGACTGTGTTTGTGGCCTTTGTGTGATCTATAAGACTTACCTTTGTTCGCCAAACAAACCACACATATCTTCCAAGGATAGAAAGTCTTTTTTAAGAAAATAGTAAGTAGTATTGTATTGAATTTATTTGTTTTTTGTTATTAATGTAATTGTAATAATGGTTAGAGGTCGATAATTTAATTAAAAAGGACTCCGTAAGGGGTTCTACTACTACAGTAACAACGTATTACATTACAAATATAAGAAAACACATAGGTTGCAGTAATATCATAGTACGAAGAAGGGTCCAGCGCAATCTGGATATATGGGCCGTTGTACGCTACCCTGAAACCGGATCCTTTCCCATCGGGTGTATCTGTAAGAGACAATCGGGGTGGAGGAGGCCTAGGGGGATTGCCACAAGGCTCATGGCTGGGGCGAGTTGATGTTTCCAGTGTGGAGAGTTTGCGTGGTATGAGAGGGAGCCTGCCAGGGGGGACTCGCGCGGTGACCCCCGGGATGGCGTTGTAGGGTGGGCGAGGCGACGCGCCCCCCGGCGTATGCCCCAATGATTGATTGATTGAAGAGTCGTGAGCTGAAAAGCTTAGTACTGCTCCCTGGCATTGTAGTTGCAGATTCAAGTTATTATTTTTTCTGTTTAAATCTTGTTCTCCAATATTCCTTGTGCCCATCCAAAAAGACTTTGGCTCATCCAAGTACAACATTTATTATTAATCAAAATACACATTAATGAGAACACAACATACAAAAAAGTTATTTTTTAAGGATTAAACACCACCACACACACACACAACAAGGTATAGTAATAATTAACCACACATACACACCATGTTTTCTTGTTGTAAGTTTAATGTTGGTGGTGGTAGTTGTTGTTGGTTGGGTAGATCGTTGATGGTGGTAAGTGGTGGTCCGTTAAAGTATGAAAGAAGAGGCACGGAGATGGGGAAAGAAAGAAAAATAGAGAGAACTATAGCAACAGTAATTTTTTTAATGAATTGTTTATGAGGAAAGGGAGGGATGGAGGGAGTGAGAGAGGGAGAGTTTTTAGAATGATGAGGGAGGAAGGAGGAAGAAGAGTTTAGGAGGATGAGTAGTAAGGAAGGCTGGAGGAAAGCAGATGAGTAGAGAGATGAGAGAGAGAGAGAGTGGTACGTTAAAGATTCGATAATGCATCATTTTCACGTTGTGGCAGGCACTTTCACCCGTTTTCCTATGAGCACCAAGTAGAAAGGAAAAGAGTAACTAGGAGCGACTCTTATATTTTCCAACATCATACCCAGGGAAGAAAAACGGGTCTTGCATTAATAGTATGTCTTACTTTTTTGTCTTTTTTTTTCATTCATACATAATCACCTCTACATCAGTCATAATACACTATTATTGGCCATGCGCGAAGAAAGCGTGCACAACACACTATAGTTAGGAGACAAGCGTAAGACTCAAAGACATTAATGCATTTTATAAATATGTAAACCAAACAAATGTGTCTGGGTTATGTAAGTAGATAAGTCAGACTTTTAGAGTAGGAGGAGGGGGAGGAGGAGGAATAGTCTAATAATAGTAATAGCAATACGAATAAGTCGTTAAAAATAGTGTGTTTGAAGTAAATAGTAATAGAAATATGATATTCCTTGACTGAAACGCAACTATTGTGTGTGGTGTATGACCACGCTCACGCACCACGTACAACGGAGCTCCCCAGGTACTGTACACTAAAACTAATGGCTTCTCCTGTCCCCTCTGGCGGCCGGTGTGGACCTGTCGTCGAGAGAGAGAGAGAGATAGAGAGAGAGAGAGAGAGAGAGAGAGAAGAGATGAGAAGAGAGGAGAGAGAGAGAGATAATGAGAGAGAGAGAGATAGAGAGAAGAGATAGAGAGAGAGAGGAAGAGAGAGAGAGAGAGAGAGAGAGAGAGAGAGAGAGAGAGAGATAGAGAGAGAGAGAGGAGAGAGAGAGAGAGAGAGAGAGAGAGAGGGAGAGAGAGAGAGAGAGAGAGAGATAGAGAGAGAGAGAGAGAGAGAGAGAGGAGAGAGAGAGAGAGAAGAGAGAGAGAGAGAGAGTCTCAATTTTACTATGTTGCAGAGAAATTGATCAAGATAAAACCTTATCGACTTTTGCTTGATATTGCGAAAGAAAGTGGAAGACGAGGAAGGGGCGGAGACATGCGTGGAAAGGAGGAAGATCGGTGGAGGAGGTGGATGGAGGAGAGGGTGTTGAGGCCGATGGGCACGTGTCTATGATGTCGGTGTTTTGGTACAGGCCTGAGGTGCGAGGAGGGGCAGGGATGCTCAAAACCGTTCCCGTTGCCGTTCACGGTCCATTAACCGTTGGCGCCGTTGGTGAACCGTTGCCGTGAACTCCATTTACCGTTGGCGCCGTTGGGTGTAACCGTGTGGCCGTGTTGAAACTCCATCCCGTTGGCAGCCGGTGGTGTAAACCGTTGCCGTTAACCTCCATTACCGTTGGCGCCATTTGGTGTAACAGTTGCCGTTTCACTCCCGTTGCTGTTGCCCATTGAAGCCGTTGGTATCACCGTTGCCGTTCACCTACTCCGTTGCCGTTGGCGCCCGTTGCCGTTTGACGCCGGTGGTGTACCGTTGCGTCACGTCCTTACGTTGCCGTTGACGCCGTTGGTGTAACGTTGCCGTTTCAACTATCCGTTGCCGTTGGCGCCGTTTGCCGTTGAGCAGCCGTTTGGTGGACCGTTGCGTTTACTCCTTACCGTTTGGCGCCGTTTGTGTAACCGTTGCGTTAACTCCATTACCGTGGCGCCGTTGTGTAACGTTGCCGTTCACTCGTTGGCCGTTGACGCCGTTGGTAAACCGTTGCCGTTCACTCGATCCGCTGCCGTTGGCGGCCGTTGCCGTTGACGCCGTTGGTGTAACCGTTGCCGTCCCTCCATTACCATTGCTGTTGACGCCGTGGTGTAACCGTTGCCGTTGGCGCCGTTTGCGTTGAACGCCGTTGGTGTAACCGTTGCGTTCCACGTCCTTTGCTGTTGCCGTTGACGCCTTGGTTGTAACCATTGCCGTTCAATCCGTTGCCCGTTGCGCCCGTTGGTGTAACGTTGCCGGGGGGGTTCACGGTCCGTTTGCCGTTGCCCGTTGACGCGCCGTTGGTGTAACCATTGCGTTTCAATCCGTTGCCGTTTGGCGCGTTTGGTGTAGACCGTTTGCCGTCACTCGCGTGCCGTTGACGCCGTTGGTGTTACTCGTTGCGTTGCCGTGACGCCGTTGGTGTACCCGTTTGCCGTTCACCGATTCCGTTGCCGGGGTTGGCTTAACCGTTACGCGTTAACTCCGTTTCCGCGTTAATACTTCCTTTAACACGTTGAATATCCTTTGGCGCCGTTGACGACTCCGATGTTGGCGTGGAGTCCGTAAACTGGGTGGGGCGGTGGAACAGTCAAGTTGTACCACAGTCCACACACGAGTACTGCTGTTGAAGATGTTGGCCGTTAGGGACTAAAGAAGGAGTCTTGGCGGCCGTCAGCCTGGCAGATGTGGAAACACCTTTGGGCGGAGAGGAGGGTGACACGTGAGAGGAGCACGTGGGTAATGTCAAGTTTCCTCGGCGGCCAGATACTTTATCAGAATCACCACATGCACTAATATTTCTCCTTTATTTGAATCAAGGAACCGCTTTTGACAAGTGGAAGTTGAAATCTCAAAGTGCCAGTATCCCGGAGCCTGTATACTCCCGAGACTAGGTTAGAATAATTAAGTGATGGAACATCTCCGCATTGTTTCTATTGTTACAATCGAATACACACAAAACAAAAGTTAGTCATGGTGACTAACTTAGCATACTAAAGCCGTGGTGTCTAAAACGAGTAACCCAAGTTAGTCACGCTGAGTACACCTGGTTTAATATCATTTTTTGAGTAACTACCTGGTAAATCTGAGTAATGGGTCGTAGTCAAAACAAAATGACTAACCATTTCGTCCAAGTTCCACCGTTTTGATTACCCACATTAGTAAATTTGACATTAAGGGGGGCAAAAAAATGCACCTTTAGGGGGCAAAAAATCACCTTTAGGGGGCAAAAAATGCACCTTTAGGGGGCAAAAAATGCCCCTTTATGGGGCAAAAATGCCCTTTATGGGGGCAAAAAATGCACCTTTAGGGGGGCAAAAAATGCACCTTTAGGGGGCAAAATGCACCTTTAGGGGGGCCAAAAATGCACCTTTAGGGGGGCAAAAAATGCACCTTTAAGGGGGGCAAAAAATGCACTTTAGGGGTGGCATGTTTTGTGCACCGTTATAGGTGCAACCTTTGGAGGGTGCACTCTTGCACCTATATATGATTGGCAGCAAATGCCCTTTAGGGGTGGCAAAACTTTGCACCTTTAAAGTGCAACAACGATATCACCGATTGTGCACCTTTAAGGTTTGTTTTTTTTTTTTTTTTTAGTGCAAAGGTTGCACCTTCACACTAGGGTGCAAACATTTTGCCCTTTTGGAATTGGAATGTTTGGGTTCAATTTTGCACCCTATTGGTGCAAAAAAATGCACGTTTAGGGGTGCAGGTTTTGCACCTTTATATAGGTGCAACTTTTGCACCTTTTGGAGGGATGCACTTTTGCCCCCATATGGGTGCAACAAATGCACCTTTAAGGGTGAACTTTGCACTTTAAGGTTCAAATTAGGTTCCCGCCTTTTGCACCTTTAAGGTGCAAGAAGCTGCACCCAGGCTCAAAACTGCAGTTATTTGCACCTTCTGGCGGAGTGCAAACTTACACCCTTTGTACAAATATGGTGCAATTAGGCACCCTCCAGAAGGTGCAAAAACTGCACTCTGCACCTCCAGGGAATGCATTATAGTTATCTGCCTTTAAGGATCTTTAAAGGAAGAATTCCCGATATCTATTCTTTTATGGAATTGTAGTAACTTTCTATCGAAAATTATGATATCATGAATTCCTCCTTCTATAAAGATCAGTAAGAAACATAAATTTGCATTCGTGAAGGTGAGGTTGTTGGCTGCAAGAGGGACATGGTACGCAAACGCTTCTCCGATGCCCAAATCATTGTGGAAGTTCCTGCCCAATAATACTTCTCAATTAAAGCAAGGATCTTAATAAGCCGCATTCATTGTTAACATTGTCTACTTTGCTAGTCTTTAAAAGCGAAAAATATGCATTAAAGGAAAATAACAGGTTAAGTTTATGGAATATAATACATGATTATAGAAATACATCTTTATTAAAGCTGAAACAACTTGAGATTTGAAAAAAATACAATGTTAATTGATGTGTACATGTTTACAGGGTAGGCATGAATGACCAATCTATTAGTTCGCGATTTGTCCTTTCAACGCTAAGAGATTCAGGGGAATGGAAATATATTTCCGATATTTATCTTTGCAAACTGAATACAAATTACGTTATTTATTTTTTTCATAGCTTACACCAATCTATAAATTGAACCTGGAAATTTTTCATATATATGACTTTTACTTTTTTTCATTTTAATGATAATATAGCAATGCATCATCTAAAATGGTGCTTTGCAGCATTAAGGACAGGAGATTGCCAAACGCAACAGTTGGCCAAACCTAACCCTATGCATTATTAAATACACCTGTGGTGATTAAGTGTTATTTACGGGAGAAATGCTATGGAAAGGATTGGGCCCTGGTTATAATATTGTACTGCAGTAAAAAGTAGCAAATATTGTGTCCATATTCCATCACCCAGTATAAAAATAATACTGGAAAACACTGATCTTATAGTGAGATTAGTGCAGACATCGTGTAGAGAAAAAATATTACTTGAAGCTCTTTTTACTCAAACGCATTAAGTAGGAAGGGAGTACATTAACTGCAATAAATATTTTCACCGTTGACATCTGGTGGAAAAGCTTTTGTTCCTATGCCAATGTGTTAAGAAAGACTTAAAAAAAAAAAAAACTGTGATAGGTTAGCTTTAAAACAACCTAACATCTGGAAAAATTCACCTAATAAAATTTTTTGTTAGAAAACTGAAAGATGAAACGACATTCACTGAAAGAATAAGACACACAATAAAATAATGCATTGGCCAGTGGGAATATGAGTCAAATTCCACATATCAAATGACTGCCTAGATGCCATGCTGTCTATTATACTGCTACAGAATGCAAGTAGGCTAATTTTATATCTTCCTGCAGTAATATTGCTCCTATACCATCATTTCCACATTATGTGCATAGACCTACTTATACATCCTGTTTGTACATACAACATTACTATTAGAACACTGCTGTACAAACAGGTTGTGTAAGCTAGGCCATGCACATAAGGTTAGGAAATGATAGTGCAGAATGGGTATAAGACAAACTATAACCCCCGCTGATAACCTACACTTGTTAATAACACTGTACTGTTTGCAGACGAATGACAAACATATTAAAATCTGTCTAGAAAATCTAGAAAGAAATCTGAAAGTTAATGTGGCCCAAAATTGCTGATTGTATTTGGGATGAAGTGAAATACTTAATTTGCAAGGCAATGTATAGTTTGAGGATGAGAAGAGAGAGCAATGTCAAATAATATACTAATAAACAGATGAGTATTGGAAGAGGACTCGTGCAAAGAAGGGAGCATGGAAAGGTAGATAATAGAGAACACAACAAGGGAAGGGATTTAGTGGGGAACCTTCCCCTATATTTGAGAGTGCAGTGGGGCAAAAAAAAAAGCCCCAAAAATAGCTAAAAAGACAAATAACCTGCCCTGTGGGGGTTTTTAAGGAACCATATTAAAACATAATTAAATTTTGGGACAACCTTTTCTTGTTGTTCACTCCTAAATCTTTTAGGTCTCCTCACTGTTTTTATGTTGTTGTAGATGTTGTAAAGACTTGATTTCCAATTTTATCCCTTTAAATGATATGTAAACACTTTTTCTCCATGAAGACATGAAAACTTGTGTCGTTGCCCAAATCAGCGTCTCATCACACGGTTCTTGTGACTCGGGAAATGACTCTTTAATAGTATTAATAAAAATTTTTTAAGCCTACTATTAACAGCAGTTTGGGTGGGCCCCAAAAACACAAGGGGGAAAAAAAACCCCGCTGCATCCAGCAAAAAGTGTGAAATGCAATTCGACAAAATTCATAAAATATACAAGATATCAAATTTTAAATTTTGGAGCTAACCAAAATGCCGTAATCAAAACTTAATTTAAGGGAAAATTTAGAGCGTTTGCCCTTAATCACATACATTATTTCGATATCATTTATATTCTTTTTTGTCAAATTGTGGGGCTCTTTTCTATCCCTTAAGCCCTCACACATACATGCTAAAGGTCGAAAAGGGCTTTTTTCATAATAGTCCCTTGAATCCCCCGACTCGTAGGCTTTTTGGGGCCGCTGGGACGCCCCGTCGTGCCTCACGATTTTTTTTTGTGGGGAAAAAAAATTGTGGCCGCCTCATGATTTGTCAAAAGCTGTCACAAGTGTCTGTCGGTTGTAAAGCATCTTAGTTTAACCCCCTTGGACCCAAAACGAATTCCCTTTGAAATTTGGGTACTATTAGACTTTTTTTTTAGTAATTTAGCAATTTTTTAAAGGGGGTACACCTTTTAGACCCTTATCGACTAACTAATTTGGAAAATTTAGTCTGTTTGTAATTTTTGGCTAACATATATTTCAAAAAGCAAAAAACATCGGGTTCAAGGGGTTAATCGATGTGTCGTGTCGTATGCAGTCCCCCACAAAAAAAACGTTAACCTTGGGGGGTTGCGGGGGCAGCGAGGTGACAACACTGGCCCGTGGCCTTTTTGATGTTACATGAAAAAAGGGACGCGACTTCTCTCCCAAATAAAACAAAATCTAAAAATAATTAAAAATAATCAATTTAAAAAACACGTAATAATAATATAATATATTTAAAATTAATAATTAAAAATTAAAAATAATTGTGGTATAGAATTGGTGGTAGAGTATATAGGGTCGTTCAGGGGGGCTAGGGGGTGTAGTGCTCCCCAAACGCGTTTTGCATTCAGGGCTGAAAAAAATCCATTATATTTCAAATTTAAAGACTCGTACGTAGCCCCTCGCCTCGCGGTTTTGTCGCGTTCTTGTAAACGCACGACTAGTCGTGAGCAGAGCAACTCGTAAAGGAACGTCCCAGTCGGGGGTGTGGACACGATTTTGGATGGGCGGGGTCCCCCCTTGAGGGTGTATGTGTGAGGGCTTTACCGATGCATATTATTCGATTTTTTAAAAGAAAAACCCGGGTCAACGGGTTGGACAATTTAAATAACCTTCGGCAAAAACCCGGGGGGCCCACAGCCTCCCCTTTTTAAAAGTTAGGTTAACCCCAAAGGTTTCCTAACTATTTTCTGACCTGGGGGGGGTTTAAAATAATACTATAAATTTCTAACAGAAAATTTTTTAATCCCCCTTTATTAGGTAAATTTGCCCAAATTTACCTAATCTTAACCTAGAAAAAAACAAAAAGGCAATTAATATTATAAAAACGGGGTCAGCGGATATAATGGCGAGAACTTCCGCCGTTAAAACCCAAAAGTTTTCTACATATTTTTTTTGCTGTGCAGTATTAATCCACTTCAGCGTAACCTTACCCTTATTACATATTGAGAACAATGATATAGTTGTCTAATAGAAAAAATATCGCGAAAATATTTTCAGTTTTCCTACCACAAACTATTTTTCACTTGCGAACCAAAAAAAATTAATATTTTTTTCAAAATGTAATAGGTTAAATAATTTTTGGTTTTATTTTGGCTATGTTTGGTTTTTGGGTTTTTGTTAAGTTTGGTTTGGTATAGCATTGGTTTGGGTTAGGTTTTTTTAGTTATTTGGTAAAAACAAGGGGGTTTTCGTTAATGAATCGATGGTGGTGATAGGCCTGGGTGCATATTCCCAAGTCTGGAAAGGTTCGCCTACTTTAGTGAACCTCGTTAGGTTAATTAGGGGCTGGTTGTTTCCTTTCCAAAATTTTTGGACTTTGTGGGAACACAAAAGGGGATTTCAGATAAATCCTGGGTTGTTTTTGAACGACGGGTAAGCACTTCACCCGGGAAGGCGCCCTTTCCGATTGGGGAAAAAGCGGCCCCAGGCTCCGGTGGTTGGGGCCAACCAAAAAAAAAAAAAAACCAAAAAAAAAAACCCCAAAACTGTTTAAAGTTTTAAAATAGGGTTATTTTTTTTTTTTCTTTCTTTTTTTCCAATAACTGGGAAGGGAAACAAAAAACACAACCGTTAGTTTCCCGTAAAAATTTTGTTGGGTTTTATTAAAAACCCCTTTTTTCAACAAAACCCAAACCCAAAAAATACACAAATTTTTTTTAAAAAATTTTTTCTTATATATTAAATTTTTTAATTTTTTATAATATATATATTTTTATATATAATTTTTATAAAATATATATAAAATATATTATTTATATATTATATATATATCCCAGACCCCCTGTTGTTTACAACCGGGAAAGATTTGCTTTTTCAACCCCCTCTTTTTCAGATGAAACTATATTTTTGATAAAATTTTTTTGTTTTAAGAAATTTATTTTTGTTTGGTTAAAATTTCTTTTATGCCTGCCATACTACTTACTACCTTAAAAGGGACTAATCTTTGCCTCATGTCTTCTACTAACCCTTCCCAACCCTTGGCAAACTGTTTCTTTATCAAAATACGGAATAAATGATATATATAAAAAAAAGGTGCAAATCTGTCGTCGCCATCAGCACTCATGACCCCGGCCCCCCTCCCCCAAAAGTACAGTACCGCTAGGTTAGGCTTGGGGTTTAAGGGTTTAAATTAGGTTTTTTTTATTTAGTTTAAATAATAAACTTCTTAACCTAACCTACATTTTGACAAAAAAACAGTTTGCCAAAAGGTTTTTAAGGTTAATAAAAGACATGTTCAAAAGATTATCCTTCATAAGGTAGTAAACGAGATTGGCAGGGTTGATACCCAAAAAACTTTAATCACTAAAACCCAACCTAGGCAGTGGGGATTTTTTTACATTGGGCAAATTCCCTACACAAGGGGGGCATGGTTATGTTTTCCTTTTGGGTTCTAAAAAAACTCTCAATGAGTTCCGTCGAAAACAATACTTATGGAGATATGACAAGTGACAAAGAGACAAGTGTTTACGTGCGCTACTCTTCTTTCTCTGTGACCTGCTTTCCTTTCATTTTTTCCCCTTTCCCCGGGGCATTGTTAAAGTGAATTTGGCTTTAGTCAGGGTTTAAAAGTGGGTTAGGTTAGATGGTTTTTGACTACTTTCAAAACCTTTTAGTACGAACACGTTAAAAGTATTCTTATCTTATAATTTTGTTGTGTTAAAAAGAGGTCACATTAAAAATCGTCGGAATGCCCCATTTCATTTTTCCCCCTTTGTTAGGGTTTGGGTTGGGGAAAATTCCCCAAATAGGGAGGTTTTGTAGGTTTTGGGTTTATTTTGAGTATTTTTTACTTTATATCACCCATAGTGTTCCGATAATTTTTGTCTCTACAAATTACTCCCATACAAAACTCATTTTCCCCCTTCCCCCCCCAAAAATCCGCTTCCCAATGGGTCCTCAGGTTTGTATGGTGGGGATAACTGCAAAAAAAGGTATTTCCACAATTTTTTATGTGACCAACATTTTTACACAAAATACATGGGAAAAAAATTTATAATCTTGATTCTTTGATTATAAACTAGATTCTAAAGAAAAATTTTAAAATTCCCTCGCAAAAACACTATTTTAGAGATATGCGTTTTTAATAGGAAGGGTGTATAGGATTGAAAATTAAAAAATTAACCCCCCTTTAGACTCACTAACCCAACCTAAACCAAACCCATTCCCCCGCTTTAACCTCCTAACTAAAGCCAACTGCATTAAGAAGGACTTCCCCCGGCAAGGAAAAAAGAGGCGATGTAGGGCACAAAAGGAAGAAGAGTGAGGCGGGCGTAAACACTGTCTCTCACCTCCCTAAAAACAACATGTCATATCTCCAAAAGTATGATTGCGACGGAAGCTCATAGAGAATGTTTCCTAGAATCCAATAAGGTAAACAGAAACCACACCCACAATTGTGTAGGGAATTTCGGTCCTAGTGTAAAATATACCACCTTACCTAACCACATTGAACCTGACGTCCACAGGGAGAGGCTCTGCAGTTCTCGACCACCCGATAATCTAACCTAACCTCCTAAGGTTAGAGGAGTTTCGTACACAGTTGTTTCGTACCCAGGTTTTGTTAGTTGTTTTCGTACCTGATTTTGAATTTTTTTCGTAGATACCTGGTGTCGTTTCGTACTCTAGTAGTCAAGTTCAACTCTGAGCTGAGTGTACGAAACGACTAGGGTTTTCATATAGACTACGAAACAAAATTTTGGTATACGAAACAACTTGTGTACGAACTGACTGCAGCCCCCACTTAGAAATGCCTTACAGGAAAACCAATCTCCTATTCCCATTACATACACTGATCGTGGAATAAAAAGGTTCACTGCAAGGAGGTGTATAGATGATACCTTTGACAAATTTTGCCCGTTATGGCGTTGAGGTGAGCAAGGCACTGGGGGAATCAGCTGGCTGCAAGACCCCTTTGGGGGAAACACTATGAGCCCTGGTGATGTCCTTTTGATGCTATCACAGACGTGGCAGCTGTTTTCCTCAGGAATCGCGGGCTTCGCGGCACTATTTAATGTATTCTAGACTAACTATTTCCAAGCAAAAAAAACGGACGTTCTGTGCAGGTGCCGGCTGGGAACTTTTGTAAGCGAATTGCCCGTCCCAAAGCCACCAGATCGAATTATCATATTTTTCAGATTGATTATCGTACAACCATAGGTAAAATCATATAGTCAGTAAAAGACTTTATACTTCATTGATTCAGCTTCCCACATATACAAATATTTCCACTTCTCACCAAAATAGAATAATTTATATATCATATTACGACTCAAAAGTCCATGTTAATTATGCTTCTTTTCGCGAAATTGACAGCGACATATTTTTTTTGCATTGCAATGATATTTTTTTGTGTGATTTTATAATGTAATTAATTTGTGAGTCAATTTCGTTTTTGTGTACGATTCTAAACCATTTTCGTATGGATAGAAAATTGTCATACATACGCAATACATTTTGCAATTTTTTCGGGGGGGGAAATGCCAAGCGTCGCAATAGAATAAATGTTTTAAAAAAACCATCGTCTTAAGACTTATAATTATTTCATGCTCAAAATGTTTTGGGTACAAAACAGTTTTTGATTCCAAATTTTTCAAAAAAAGTAAATCTTGATAACGAAGTATACGGAAAACCGTATTATGTTAGGACAAAGACTTTAGTCAGCGTTATTTTGAAAAGGCTTTGCTAACTTACGTTTGGGGGCACCCCCCCTAAAAACTTTTCGGTGGATAGATCGGGGGTTCTAAACGGGGTGCCGGGGGCACCCTGGGGGCCCACGGGGGACAAGGCCGGGGTGAAAAAAAAACCAAAAAAAAAAAAAAAAAAACCAATAATGGCAATAAAATGTAATAGTATCCTTGGAAACCCAAAATTTTCTTTGTTTAACGCGCGGTCGCCAGTCCCCGTGGTTCTTGTCCCTTTTTTGTCAGTGAGGCCTTACATCGACTGTACGTGTGTATTCTTGCTGCTTCTGAATTCTGCGCGTATTGAATTTTGAAAATGGAAAATTTTCATTAAAAGAGAAAACGGGAATAGGGGTGAGGGGGGGAAAAAGGAAACGAAGTAGAAGTACAGTGAAAAAGATTTGGCCTTTCCCCCAAAGCAAAAAAATCAGTTTCCCAAAAAAAGCAGGAAAAAAATCCCCCCTATTTGGAAATTATCTAGATTTGGGATTTTTTTTGGTGTGGCGATGGGTTAATCCTACACCAGTTGTTTTTGGGGTGAAAAATTTACTAATGGGCGATGGTCCCCAGCAAATTTAAAGAGGCATTTTCTTTGAAAAGGTCATCTCCCCAACAAGCCTCGATCCTACTTTAAAGGGATTTTTAAAGGCAAAACAACAGAGGTGATGCTTTCTAAAACATAAAGTTTCTGAAAAAGAAAAGGGGCCCCACTACTTATTTTGCAGATTTAGTCGCTAAAAGCATAAAAACCTATAAAATAGCAGAGACACTAATTTTTCCCGGCTTGTAGTGCCATTGTAAAAAAAATTTTGGGAAGTGAAGCAGAAAAACAATAAAAAAAAATTCCCCGTCTGGGATAGTAGTACCCCCCCAAAACGGATTCATATATGTCACAGACATGGGAAACTGTAGTGCCTCTGTAAAGGAAAGTGAAATTTTTTTCACTTCAGGTGATGAGTCCACAGTTTGGAGGAAAGGGCTAAAACTATCGGCATTCATTCGCTAATTCATGATGAAAAAAGTGGACCATTTTTTTCTGTTGAAAGGGGAAACTTGAGGAAAAACAACAACAGCAAGATTTTTCGCTACTTAAGTGAGTAATAAAATCTTTTGGTTTTTCCCTGGCAATTTTGTGTAGGGATTTGTACGACGGGGCGCCTCCCATGTTTGGGTAAATTAAGGATTTGTGTCAAGTGAAAAAAGAAAACGCATGTCAAAAAACACTTTGTTTTCCCTTTCCATCGTGAAGCGCGGGTTTGCTAAGACATTGGCAATGATTTGAAGTCTGTACTGGAGAAAGTTGAAAAAAATGGTGAACTTTTAAAGAGTGGGCCACTTAAGACTCGCTTTTTTCTAAGCTGTGCAAAGAGGTTGGGGGCAAAAAAATGTAAATCTTTTCTAAAACCGGAGGTGAGTGCTGTCAAGAGGGAAATATTGTCAGGTGTATAAATAAGGGAAAGATGCTTATTTTTTTTCCCCCTTGAAACAACAAGAGGAATTCGGGGATTTATGGCAGATGACACTTGGTCTCCAAATTTGTCTTACTTGTAACTATTTAAACATTTAAACAAGGAAATTCCAGCAGCAAGGAAAACAGAAAAATTTATCTTCCACGATAAATTAACACCGAAAAAAAACGCATTGGGGGTTGGCGAGTAAAAAAAGGCAATTTGGATAGTTCCCACATGCGCAGCAGCAAAAAGGGGTGACGTAGACTTCGTAAGAGTCTTTTCTATTATTTCTAGCATCTTGAAAAACGGGAAAAGCAACTTCACACTTTTTTCCGGACATTGCACTGAAAACTAGACTGGTTTAAAAACCCCATTTGTTGCACCAGTATAAAACCAATCTCGCTTACCGGGGGCCTTACCCTCACGGAAGAAGGCGTTAGGGGAAATGCGAATATCGAAACCTGAATTATTGCACATGCACTCCTCTTGACGAATTCGGTTCAGATGAAGGCTAAGTATCTAAAGTTGTAAAAAAGCTCTGGTAATCCTTATCCTTTCTCTCATCTTACCTGTGTGAGCTGGGATTTTTGTTCTAGAAACTTTAAAAAGAAAAGAGGGCAAGATTGCAACTTTTGAAAAAAGAAATGAAGTATTTTGTCCACTATTAAACCCCAATTTGAAAAGGATCTGTCAGTCACAAAAGCACATTTTTTCTCACTAAATCGGTTAGCTTTTTTTTTGTTTTGCTTATTGACTATCAGTGATTATCATCCCTTTTTTTTTTCTTCTTTTTATCTACTTTGCTTTATAATTTTAATTTAATCTAATTCTAAATCTAATTCCCCTGATGAGTTTATGTTTGGGCTTTTTATACAGTACCTACATATATGTTTTTTGGGTTTGAGTCGATAATAATTTAAAAAAATTTAAATTTAAAAGAAATTTCCCAAACAGGTCAATTTTATTCAAAAATTAATTCATGTGAGGAGGGGTGAGGGTGAAAAAGGGGTGCCACGAAAGATTATATAAACCCCGGGTCCATCCTGCAAAATTTTTGCGAACCTCGGGGATGATGTACTGGACGAATTTGTTGATACATAATAATCAACGATACCGTTTGGACCGGAAGGGATTATTATGGACGACTATGGGAGATGTAATATAAAGCAACCAAAAAAAAATACGGCGATCAGTGATGCCCAACCGAGTGTGTTTTATTCACTTTTTTGGGTAGTCTGTTCCTCCTGCCTTGAACATGTATCTGATACAGATTAAGTGCATCCCCACCAAATGGATGAAAAAGGTACTTTGAAAATAAAGCGATTTAGAGTAGGCTCACTATAAAAAAATTTTAAAAAATTGAAAAGTCGTGATTTATTAACCCAGGGAACAATTAAAAAACTCTTTTTCTCCCACTGCCGTAGTCTTGATAATTTTTTTATTTTTCTTATATCATCTTTTTAATTAAAAAACCCACCTCAAACCAAATTTAAAACAGTTTTGGTTGAAAGAATAGTTTCTGGGTTTTATGTATCAGCTTTATTATTAAATTGCGCATGGAAGGAAAATTGGGGTTTAAAAGACCCAGAAAAAGAAAATCTACACTAAAAACAGGTTAGAATTGTCGGCTCGGGGGTGCCCTAAACCAAAAAGGGAAAATATTCCGCAGGAGTTGGCGGGTGTTGGCGGGGGGCCAACCCCCGGAAATCGCGCACCATCAAATTTGTTTTTTTAACCCTAAAAACCCCAATAACCTAACCCAAAATCTCCCTAAGCTTAACATAACCTAAACCCAAACCTTCATCCCCTAATCAACCAACCTAACTAGAAATTTGGTAAAAGGGACGATGACTTTGCGTCGTTTTCAACACCGACTTTTTTTTCCGGGTCTTCAATAGGTGCTTTTTTTAAGGGAGATATTTTTTATTTGCGCAAGCCCAAAAAAAAAAAAAAAATCATCACCCCATTTTTTTGGGACCCTTTTCCTTAAAACCTGTATCTCCATCAGAAAAAGCCTTAAAAATTGGCCGGGAGAAATTAGTCAGGGTCTTATAGGTTTTTTTAAAGAAACCTAACCTAACCTTTTAGGTTTTAATGAAACCCCAAATAACCTGGAAAATCTTAAAAAAAAAGGTTCCACGCTAAGCTGACACAAATGTTGGCTTACGTATTTACTTACGCTTTAAGACATCTGTTATATTTTAATGAGTGCCCATCCTTACTTTGTCTACAGGCCGATATTAAATTTTCAGCATCATAATGTTATATTATTTTTTTTGGTTGCGGGGCCCGGAAATGCCAGTAGAAAGCTCGTAGGAAACGCCCGTGTGACGAAAAGCGCATATTTTTGCACCACTACGGGCATCTTTTGGGAGCAAAATACCAAAAGATGCCGGAAAAAATGTCGTGTGACACCCCTTAGGTTTGGTTAGGGCAGGGCAGGTTGGGTTTGGTTAGGTTTTGGTTCGTTAGGTTAGGTTTGTGCACAGCAAAAGGGGCCGAAAGGGGGGCTAGTTAGGTCGGGAGAGTTTGTCATCTTTAGAAAAGGGGTCAAACTCCTACTTTTCATGGGCCCAAAGTTGGGAAAATGGTGGAAACCTGGGTTTTTTGGGGGGGGGAGCACCCCATAAGGGAAAAAGGCCCCCCCCCCAAAAAAAAAACCCTTAACTGGGAAATTTTCCTATTTTATGGACTTTATCGGGGGAAAAATTTTTCCCTTTTATGTGTCTCCCCCCAAAAAAAGGGGCCACTCATAAGGGAAATAACTCCCCACAAAAAAAATCCCTAAACTAGGGAAAATTTCCAGTACATAGATTTAAACGGGGGAATTTCCCCGAAAAGTTCATGAACTAGGGAAATCCCTAGTTTTGGGATTTTTTTTGGGGGGCCATATTTCCCCTTATGGTGTGCTCCCCCAAAAAAACGCCGGGTTTCCCACCATGTCCCCAAACTTTTTGGCTATAAAAAAGATAGGGGGGACCTTTTTTTTAAAAATTTACCCCTAACCTTAACCACAAAGTATATCTAACCTAACTTATAGGTTTTATTAAAAACCCATAAATCTGACAAACTTTCCCCGGCCCAAGTTTTTAAAATGCTTTTCTGATGGAATAGTGTTTTTAAAGGAAAAGGGACCCTAATTTCGTGATAAAAATTTTTGTTTTGTTTTTAAACTGGGTTGCGCAAAAAAAAACTATCTCCGGGAATAATGGGCGAAGTTTTGCGGTCTTTACAGGACACCGACAATTTTTTTTTGGGCCCCAAAAGGGCTTTCTCAATGGAGATAGTTTTATTTTGCGCCAAAAAAAAAAAAAAAAAAAAAGAAAAAAAAAAGAAAAAAAAAATTAAACTTAACCTAACCTTATGGTTTTAATGAAAACCCAACCCAACTGTAAAAGGGTTTTAAAGAAACCTAACCTAACCATATAGGGTTTTTAAAGAACCTAACCTAACCTTAACCACAAAATATACATTTTTTAACTTTTTTTTATGGGGTTCGCAAAAAAAAACCATTGAACAAGGGCGGTAAAAATTTGGAAAAAGTCCCTTTCCCCCTATCTTTTTTTTTTCTTCCCCCTTAAAAAGCCAACAAAATGGGGAACTGGGGGAAAACGGGTTTTTGGGTGGGGGGAAACAAATATAATTTTTTATGGCTCCCCAAAAAAAACATCAAGTCACTATATGTAAATCTAACCCAACCAACCTTAAAACCACAAATATACCTAACCTAACCTAACCTAAACCTTAACCACAAAAATATACCTAAATAACCCAACCCAAAAGTATACCTAACCAACCAACCTTAACCCCAAAGTATACAACCTAAATAACCAACCTTAAACCCCAAAATATACCTAACCCTAAACCTAACCTTAAACCACAAAATTACCCAACCCAACCTAACCTTAAACCCAAAGTATACCAATAAACCCAACCTTTAAACCCCAAAGTTACCAACCTAACCTAACCTTAAACCAAAAAGTATCCTAACCGAACCAACTTTAACCCTTAAAACCCCAAGTAACCCAACCTAACCTTAACCAAATATAAACCCACCTACCTAACCCAAAATTAACCCAAAATATACCCAAACCCACCCAACCCTTTAACCCAAAAAAGTAACCCAAACCTAACCCAACCCTTTAAACCCCAAAAATTACCTAACCTAAAACCCAACCTAACCCCTTTAACCCCCAAAGTATTTCCCAACCTAACCTAAAACCCAACTGGACTTGAATTTTTTTTAGGCACCTCATATTTCATAGCGGCCGTGTGGGGTTTCCCAAGGCTGAGCGCACGCTGGAAACCTTTAAGGTGAAAATACAATAAGCTACAATACATGCGGTAGTTCTTTTCCATCAAAACCCGGAAGGAGGCTCCAAAGTATTTCCCAAACACCTATTGTGGCCAAAAAAAAATATCGGTGTCTCTGAAAAGACCGCGAACTCTCTTCCATTATAAACCCCATCTCCATTAGAAAAAAAAACCCATTTTAGGCCAGGAAAAAATAGTCGGTGTCTTTTAAAAAGACCGCGAAATCCCCGTCCCTTAAACCCGGGAGTCCTTGACGTATCTCTTCGCCATCTCTCGGCTGGGAAAATTCCCCCCGCAAGGGCATAGGACATTTTTCCTTGCTTGAAAGACTGGCCAAGGAGAAATTTTTGTCCGAAAAAATATTATTTTTCTCGTCGATAGAGCGAAACAAGTCAATGCTTTTGGGCTTTTGAACGGAACGTTGCTATCTGGGACAATTATTCTTAAGATGAATTTATTTTTTATCTTCAGCAAATCAAGAAATATTAAATTTTGTTTTTTGATATTTTTTACCTTTCTGAGACTCTAGTATGAATTTCATAAAACCAAAATTGGGCTCTTGCTAAAAGTCGCTCAGCGCTTCGTCCTAACCGCCGTTTAGGACGCTCCTTTGCTTTCCCCGAACCTTGGACGCAGGGTTGGGCAAACCTGGGGCAATCCTAAAACTTATAAGTTGGGCCCCGGGGGCTACAACACTCGTATCATAGGGGAGAGGGAGGAGTGATACAAAGAGATGAAAAAAAAACAGGGGAATTTTCTCGATTTAAGACTTCACGGAATGATAGTGTCAGATTCCACTGGGGCCATGGAACTGCTGTTGCCTGCCCAGTGACGAGGGAAACACGGCCCACCGGGGAGGATTTCATCGGATGCGTGAGTCCTAATTTTTTGTTTTTTAGTCACCTCCATACGGGGGGTAATGGAATTTTTTAGAATTCCGTCTCATTGAAATTTAAAGTGAGGAAGGCTCACGCCGTCCCCAAAAAAGCGGGCCTTACAAAATTTCGGTGCAAATAGCGCGCCATAAGACGGCGGAAAGGGCCGCACTGGTGGGGTGACGCCGCGCAGAAAAAAGCCTGACAGCTTCATTAAAATTTTTCAGGCCTCGAGCCACTGTTGCTAATCAGATGCTAGTTTTTCCAAGCCTGTGAAAAAAACAAAGCATGTTGCGCGCAGAGTCCTTCTCGGCTTTAGGAAAAGCCTAAAAGGGGAAAAACCAGAAAACTGGATTCGATAAAAAATCACATACGGGTATTAAGAAGAAGCCAAATCACCAAATTTTGGGAAAAATCTTCAGACCCTGCCGGCGCACCCAGGTTGCTGAACAAAGCAACCATCTGTGCGCCACAAGCAAGAGAATTACGAGTACTCAGAGGAAAGCTCGTCAAGCATATTAGTAGTTGAGACTTTGGCTTCAAGAGGGAGGAGTCTCATGACAAACTAGAGAAAAAAAACCTGTGGAAACAGTGAAACCTGTAGGCAAGGAGACTTCACTCCGCCGAAGTGGACTGAAGGACACGGTGGACGACCCGGCCACCGTGAGTGGAGAAGTGTCTGGAGAGACAAGACACTCGAGGCAGTCGCGTAAGTGACATTGTTTTATACAGTTTTATACTAATCAGAATTAATACACAACTGATAATTAATTTCAAAAATTTTGTGCTTACCGTACGAGGAACCAGCAAAGGCCGGCCAAATTCGGCCATGATTTGGAATTCTCTAAGCATTGTGTCGAGGCACTGAACTGTCGGTTAGATTCGCTGGAAGGCGTTTCGGCGATCAGTACTAACGTATCTATGATGATGGCAAGCATAGAGGAACAGATACAGACATTGGATTTAAGAAGTCCCTCAGTGCCCTCTGGAACATTTTTACAGAAGACGTAAAATTTGCACTGGCTAAGTGTAATCTGAGTCGTAATCCAAGAAGATTTTGTAAAGTGGGCTAAAGTCAGGAATTTTCTGACCAAAAAAAAAAAAATTACATACGCTGATTTGAGTCTTATCAGCTGAAAGATAGATTAAAATATTTATCTCGTTTGCTCACCATGAAAAAACAGAGAAAATGAGGTGAAAAGACTAAGAATATAACCATACAAAATTAGGAAACCCCAAGTTTTTTAAACCATATAGTCATTATTCTTTTAAAGGAATTAAAATTATATTGTACAAATTGTAGGAAAAACTATTTTTATATCAAATATTAGAAACACAAGTTATAATCATAGTCAAGTAAATAACTATCGTAAGAGAAAATAATTTTTTCAAACATTATATTTTAACACTTAAAATCACACACCACGTTAAAAACTATGGAGTTATAGGCTCCAGGCGAAAGGCCACTCCATTATCAAAAGCCTTAACGACGCTTTTTTGGAGATAACCTAAAGTTGGAATTAGTCTCCATAAACTGGATATTGTAGTCAAATTTATTTCACAATGGTGAAATTCCGCTGATTGGACGGCTATAAAATATATAAAATCATGTTTGGATGTCTATAAAAGGCCTGGAGGTTCGTTCCACGCTACCCGATGGCGAAATCCTCCGTGGCAGGTCTGAAAAAAAACTATTCAGTTTTGGGCATGTAAACTGTGCTGTTTGACAGTGCACGGAGAATAAGTCCAAAAGTAACCAAAAATTGTCACTGTGGGCCCCTTGGCATGCTGGACCGCACGCAGGACCGTCCTAAAATTTTATAGGGGACTGGACCGCTTTCCCTCACTGAGTGCGGAATTCGTTGCTAAATCAAAGGTAGGTCAGATTGGCACCCTGGTAGGGGAATGAGCAAGTATTCACGAGAGGACGGTTCCGGGAGGCGCCATACGGGTGAACATTTACTTGTGCCCCGAGCGAAAGTGAGTGAGACAGTCCTACGTTTACTTTGCTCATTCACCGGTTGGATGTCCGTCGGTAGTCCTGCCGATAGGACCAGGTTAGTTTTACCCTATCTGATGAATTTGGGCTAAAATACAGGAATGCTCTCAAATCCCGGCAGGTGGATATGCCCGACCGTCAGTACCTCCACGGTGGGATAGTCAAGAATTGTACTCAAAAGCCGGCTAGTGGAGATTTGTGCAGTCGTACTTACACAAAGGAGTCCAAGACGGCATCAGTATTTTTACTGCTTTTAACATATCTAATACAGTTCACTAGTATAATTATCATTTCTGCCATTAAAATAATAGCTTAGTAGTGTCGCCACTGTCTGGAGGCGTTGGTGTATAAAAAATGGGCCAGAGTGATGTTGTGAGTACATTTGAACGCCAGTTATTGCGCCTGCCCATCCACTCCAGCGCCGCCCGGCTTACTCCACTGAGAGGGCTCGTCTGAGATCTCATTCTTGGGCAAAGAGATCTTTCCTCAGGCCTAGGGATCCTCGTTGCTAGCGGGCAGCCTAAACCCACATCCACTGCCATTGTGTGAAGGTACGCATTTGCAGTATCCTTGGCAAGTGGAAGCAAGATCTGACGGCCCGTCTGACGGGGCTTGTCCGCGGATCGACAGTTGGTCTTGGTTGATGCCATATCACCAAATGGGTAAAACAGCTGGGCATTAAAGATGATTCAGATTTAGCCCCCAGAACTTCTGTTGTGGAGAGGCCGGAGCTTTAAACAGCCTGTCCAGTTTGACTACTAGATCCTTGGTGTGAGTAGGTGGGCAGTTGCCCCTCCTCATTGCCCCCCATCGGACTTCTCAGGGATTTGTGAAACACTTTGCAGCCAGTGACCGAACCGGCTGGCCGTTGTGATGTTGAACGGCTTTGGACTTGGGCCCAAGATTTTCTCTTCTTGAGGCAGCAATGCTAGTGTCGCACACTTTCCGACCCCAATTTCGAGTCTAGCCTTCCCCGCCGCCCCCACTAGGGCATTGATGGAGGGGACCTGAAGCCCCGGAGGGAGTATGGCCATGAGCGATACATCATCAGCGAAAGCCAGTAATGGATGTCTCATACCGTACTTCACGCCGATGGATGTCGGCAAGCTGCCAAAGCCAGCGAGGCTGATATGAAGAGGTATGGGGAAAGGGGATCCCCATGTAAACCCCCCTCGCTAGTGTGAATGGGGGTGCTCCTCTTCAAGGACGGTAGCTGCCGTCCGTATAGTCTGCGGGACATTATCCGTGAGTCTTGGTGGAAACCCCATCTCTCGCACAGCACAAGCGAGGGGTGACCCACGAAATCAAAAGCCTTTTTTAAATCCACCCACGCGACATAGAGATTCGACGGGAGTGGACTGCGCTTTACGGACCATGGCCCGGATATGGCGATGTTTGCCGCGCAGCCCTCCTCTGCCTATAAAACCCCTTCGCCGCATGGATAGAGGTGCACATGGCTAGGTCGCTTGGCCAAAAACCTTGTGCACCAGACGTGTTATAAGGGGAGTGATAGTATTGGCCGAAACTCCCATGGCGCTTGCTGGGTTATGAGGTTTTTGGTTAGGTAGCAGTGTTGTGTCTTCCCACCGCCAGTCATCGGTGTAGGGCCCCAGCCAGAGGATCCGTTGCAACCCATAGAGTTGGGAACTCCGAGGTCTAAGACGTCGCCCCGGTAACACAGGCCGTCGGGCCCGGGGGCCGTCCCTCTCAGGTCGCGCCAGAACCTTCGCCAGCTCTTCTTCAGACACCGGCCCCATTATGCCGGGCCGATGCTCAGTGTCGTTTGGAGCCGGTTTCGGCTCTATTCCTCGGACGGCCGTGCCTGAACAGCTCCCTCCAGAAATATAAGTACCTTCTGGGAGAGCCGGAGGGGCCAGAACATCTGCCCCACTGAGAACTTCTGACCACCCGATCTCTATTCCCGCGCGCCATGCGTCGAAAGCTTTGCAAACATCCTCCTCCGGAGCCTTCCTTGGGGAGGGCTCCCCGATGGCCACCCGGTCTGGTGGGCCACGGCCCACGTGGGTCTTTGGGAGGGGCCCAAGCGTCCAGCTGCGCTTGGATGTCCTTACGGTGATCGGTGCTGAATTGCCAAGAGGCGGGAGGGGCCCGTACTGAAATTTCGAGTGCGCAAGGACATCACATTCGAAATCAGTACACTCGACTCGTGACTATCGGAGCGGCTTCTGATGTGTCTACCGAGGCTGATCCATTTCCGGGGTGGGTTCCTCCTCGGCTGGCTGGTCTCTCCTCCTCCCCGCCTTTCCGGCCTCTGGCGGTCAACACGTTGGGGGTAGCCCGGGGTGGTGAAGATGTCATTTCACCCGGACTCTACAGATTCACTCAGCTCCAGTAAAACTCTGTTCGACACTGGACTCTTTTATTAATCCTCTCATAATAGAGAGCAGTGTTCTGTGTGGGAGAATTGTCTCTTGAGCGAGAACAGTTAAAACTCGCCCGGTTCTACACAGAGGATGGGTACTCTTACTAGGGTTGCCAACATAGCGTCCTATTCGTAGTCCACCTCGGCTTCTTCCGAGCGAGGCATATTCTGGGAGGAGAGAGAGCGCATGTAATTTTTCCCGGTGCATGCGTTGGTGAATCGTCTTCCCTCGGGAAGCTAGCGAAGATCCGTCCACCATTGCGGAATTCTGGTGATGGCGTCATCCAACGGCGGACTCAAGCAGCTTCCGCCATCCCTGTATGGAATGGGAAATTATGAAAAATGCGTTTTAGACTGAAGTCACTGTCTGACGGCGGGAAGAACTGCTTGGGCCTAGGCCGTGCTAGCTGCCGCTAGCGACGAGAGTGGCGGGAAAACTGTCGCGACCTAGTTAACGGACGGGCCCAGAGGAGGGACAGCTCTTGTAAGTATGTATTAGCTTAGCAGGCCTTCTGCATCGGCCTTGCTTGCTCTCTCTTTGGCGGGTCTTAAGAGAGTCATAGTTACTCCCGCCGTTTACCCGCGCTTGGTTGAATCTCTTCACCTTTGACATTATAAGCACGGGCAGAAAATCACATCCCTTCTGGTCAATTTATTTTTATTGTTATCACACGCGGCCACCTGAATGTGTTATTGGTAAACTGAGCATTAAACGTAGCCTGGTGTGTCCTTCACGCTGCAGTATGTCGAAAAGTGAAGGTCGGTTTTCCCTGGACGCAGTCACGGCGCGTAGCTAGTCAGGAGCCACCTCAATCAATGATGGGTAAACTCATAGCGACGCTAGAGGCAAGACATACGTACAATCACTATCTTTTCCTCCACTTTAGGTTTTTAATTCTAAGAACAAAAAATCGTGGAGTTCGTGAGGCCGGGAAGCAAATCGGGCGGGGTAGCTAGTCAGATGGCACACCGGCAACCACGCCTTGGGGTGTGCGTTGCATCCATGTGAGTGGGGATGGCCGTGCCGATCATTTACCTTATGGCAGCCCTCACTCACACCACAAATAGATGGACAACAATCAATATAATCAAGTAAATGTCGGGCAGAGCGTGACTATCGCCACTGATGACGAAACACTCCGGCTCAGTCTATTGATGATATTAGAGGTTGCGCAGAGCTACAAAGGGCGCTGCTATAGTGCGAGCCTCACGCAACTCCCATGGCCACAACTCAGCCACACAGTTTTTCTTTCATGATATCTGGAGAGTTCTGTCGGACTCGTGACATAAGAAACATACGAATTTTTAATTAAGAACATAAGGAAAGAAGCTACAAGAGGCCGTGAGACCTTACCGAGGTAGTTAGTTCCTGTGACCACGGACGTCAGCGACCACTCACATCAAAGGTAACATAATACATATGAAATACGCTTGGGTCCGACGACACTGAGGAACCAAAATTATATAGACATTGTGTGACTTTATTCACTCCTCGGAAACAGTAAAGTAATGCCGTATAAGTCTGGAAATTATTCTTATGAAAACTTAACCAATTTCAATACAAAGACAAAAATACTGAAACTCATCATTAATGTTATTGTGCATTGAACAATAACCCTTAATATCGAGAACCAAAATAAATTAAGCATGTGGTACCCATTTTCAATGTGTGTTTGGCAAATAAAATAGTTGACATAGAATCCTGTGAAACATCCTTTGCAGAGTAAGCATTGTACAACCCAGGATGATGAAATAGAATGTCTTCATTGAGTTACGTGCAGCTGTCTAAGTAACACTAATTGTGTGTTATAGATAGCGTGGTCCAAGTAACTAGATTGTAAAGGGGCGACATAGTCTAGATTACATGTGGCTCCCTGTAGTACCATTATGAACGGCAGGCTCCTATGGACAACTGCCTGCTAGGGCAGTGTAGTAAGGTAAAGCACGTAGCTATGTATCAGGCTCAAACTTGCAATCAGTGAATCACAATGACGAATATGTGTTATTCCTCAGGTGGCCTGGCCTTACCACAGCTTCCCATTACCACAACTTAAGCTTGTAGTGATGTGATATTATTCATTTTCTCCACTCGAATAATGTACATAGCATTGCTAAGAAGAAAGATACCAGGTGACCAAATAGGTGTCAGTAAAACTGTTGGGAATAATAAGGTGTGTGAAGCCAGATGGTCGCCGCGGCTAGGCTGCGGGCGTCACTTTCATCACAATACACCGGGATGCGGGTATCGCTCTCTAGTTAAAACTGTGGTGTGCTGATATTCACATTATTATGTAATAAGACGCAGAATGTATACTTATAAAAGCAGTGGAGATGAAGAAAAACTGTACACCTGATGAAACTGAAGAGTTAAATCGGACAGAGAGTATCTAGGGCCGAATAAGAACATAATAAAATAAGAATGTACTAGAGGTCGTTAGACTACTACACGTGTTAGTTCCTGTTACTTAACACCATCAATCATTGGGGGCATAGCCGGGGGGCGCGTCGACTCGCCCACCCCTACGGACGCACTCGGGGGTCACACGCGCGAGTTCCCATGCAGGGTCCCTTTCCCATACCCAAGGGCAGCTCTCGACAAGAAACATCAACTTGCCCAGCCACGAGACCTTGTGCCTCTCCATCCTGGCCTCCTCCACGCCGGATTGTCTCTTACAGATTACAACACGATGGGAAGGATCGGTTTCTAGGGTGCGTGCCAGATGCCACATATAGGCGAAGTTGGCGCTGACGGACTAGGCAGGTAATAGGCCTCGATTCAGTCTCACGGTGCAATCGCTGATTTGACACTAATCATCCCAGCGATACCCATGATTTGCGAAGAACACTTATTACCAAAGGCATGATTGTCTTTTCAAGTCAATTTAGTGTCATGTCTCACAAAAACCATAGAGTAAGACAGGATCACAAAGCGACTTGAAGCTCCGGATACTTTGTCCTCCTGCACAGGTACCGACACGCCAAATATTTCGCTGAGCGAGTCCATAGCACGTGGGCTATGCCAAATCCGTCGTCAAGACTTCTTGAAGGGACCCTCCGTCATTATGGACCGCACGCTACCCAAGGTATGTAAAAATTTCCAGATATCAATGTCCCCTTAAAAAAGGGGTTTCCAGGCCCCCCCTTTTTTTTCTTGCACCCCCCGGCCTTTTTGCTCTCTTTTTGGGCGGGTCTTAAGAGAGTCATGTTCTCCCGCCGTTTACCCGCGCTTGTTAAACTTTTTCACTTTGACATATGAGCACTGGGCAGAAATCACATCCCTTCGGGGTAAATTTATTTTTATTTTATCACAACCCGCCACTGAATTGTATTGGTAAACTGAGCATTTAAACGTAGCGGTGTGTCCTTCACGCGGGCAGTATGTGAAAGTGAAGGCGGTTTCCCTGACGCAGTCAGGCCGCGTAGCAGAGTCAGGAGCCACCTCATCAATGTTTGGGTACTTCATAGCGACGCTAGAGGCAGACATACTACATCACTATCCTTTTCCTCCACTTTAGTTTTTAATTTAAGAACAAAATCGTGGAGTTCGTGGAGTGGCAGGGAAGCAAATCGGGCGGGGTAGCTAGTCAGATTGCTACACCGGCAACCAGCCTTGGGTGGTCGTTGCATCCATGTGAGTGGTGGATGCCGTGCCGATCATTTACCTTCTGGCCGCCCTCACTCACACCACAATAGATGACAACAATCAATATATAAAGTAAATGGCGGGCAGAGCGTGACTATCCCCGTTTGATACGAAACACTCCGCTCAGTCTTTTGATGATATTAGAGGTTGCGCAGACCCACAAAGGGCGCTGTTTATTAGCTGCCGAGCCTCACGCACTCACCAAATGGCCACAACTCAGCCACACAGTTTCTTTCATGATATCTTGAGGAAATCTGTCTGACTGTGACATAGAACATACGAATTTTAATTAAGAACATAAGAAATAAGCTACAAGAGGCCGTGAGACCTACACGAGGTAGTTCCTGTGACCACGGACGTCAACGGACCACTCACATCAAAGGCACATAATACCTATGAAAATACGCTTGGGTCCGACGACACTGAGGAACACAATTATATAGACATTGTGTGACTTTATTCACTGCCTCGGAAACAGTAAAGTTATGCCCGATAAGTCTGGAATTATTCTTATTGAAACTTAACCAATCCAAACAAAGACAAAATACTGAAACTCATCATTAATGGTATTGTGCTTGAACAATATTAATATCGGGGAACAAAAAAATGAAGCATGTTTTAGCATTTTCAATATGTTGTTGCAAATAAATAGTTGACATAGAATCCTGTGAAACATTCTTTTGCAGAGTAAGCATTGTACAATCCCAGTATGATGAAATAGGAATGTCTTCTTTTGAGTACGTGCAGCTGTCTATGTAACACTAATTGTGTGTTATAGGTAGCGGGGTCCAAGTATAGATTGTTAAGGGACATAGTCTAGGTTACATTTGTCCCCCTGTAGTTACCATTATGAGGCAGCTGCTTCCTATGACAACTGCTGCTAGGGCAGTGTAGTAAGGTAAAGCACGTAGCTATTGTATAGGGGTCAAACTTGCAATCAGTGAATCACAATGACGAATATGCTGTTATTTCCCCAGGGGCCTTGGCCTTACACAGCTTCCATTACCACAACTTAAGCTTGTAGTGATGTGATATTATTCATTTCCCCCACCTCGAATAAATACATAGACATGCATAAGAAGAACAGATTTCCAGGTGACCAAATGGTGTCAGTAAACTGGTTGGGAATAAATAAGGTGTGTGAAACCAGATGGTCGCCCGCTAGGCTGCGGGCGTCACTCATCACAATACATCCCGGGGTGCGGGTCTCGCTTTTCTAGTTAATAACTGTGGTGTGCTTATATTCACATTATTATTATAAGACCAGAATGTATACTTAATAAAAGCAGTGGAGATGAGAAAAAATGTACACATGATGAAACTGAAGAGTTAAATCGACAGAGAGTATCTACGGCCGAATAAGAACATAATAAAATAAGGAATGTACTAGAGGTCGTTAGACCTACCTACACGTGTTAGTTCCTGTTACTTAACACCATCAATCATTGGGGGCATACGCCGGGGTGCGCGTCGCCTCGCCCACCCTACGACGCCACTCCCGGGGGTCACCACGCGCGAGTTCCCATGCAGGCTCCTTTCCCATACCAAGCAGCTCTCGACAAGAAACATCAACTTGCCCCAGCCACGAGCCTTGTGGGCGCCCCCTTGGCCTCCTCCACGCCGGATTGTCTCTTACAGATACAACCCGATGGAAAGGATCGGTTGCAGGGTAGCGTGCCACATGCCCATATAGCCGAAGTTGGCGCTGACGGACTATGCAGGTAATAGGCCTCGATTCAGTCTCACGGTGCAATCGCTGATTTGACACGTAATCATCCCAGCGATACCCCATGATTCTGCGAAGACACTTATTACCAAAGGCATTGATTCGTCTCTTCAAGTCACTATTTAGTGTCCATGTCTCACAACCATAGAGTAAGACAGGGATCACAAGCGACTTGAAGATCCGGATCTTTGTCCTCCTGCACAGGTACCGACAACGCCAAATATTTCCGCTGAGCGAGTCCATAACACCGTGGGCTATGCCAATCCGTCGTAAGACTTCTTGACGTGACCCGCCGTCATTATGGACTGCGCTACCAAGGTATGTAAAACTTTCCAAGATCTCAATGTCCTCGCCACACGCATGAACAGACTGTACTGCTTCATCTAGTAAGTCTCCAAATACCTGGACCTTGGTCTTGAGCCAGGAGACCTCAAGTCCCAAAGGCTTTGCCTCCTCGTGCAGCGCCTCGAGAGCCATCACCAGGACCTCCAGCGACTCAGCAAAGATTACTGCATCATCGGCAAAAACAAGATCAGTGATCTTGGTGTTGCCGACGGATGCTCCACAATCACTTTGATCTACAACCTTGTCCAATACCCAGTCCATACAAGCGTTGAAAAGTGATGGGGCAAGGACGCACCCCTGCCTCACTCCTGTATTCACAGGAAAGAAGCTGGATACACCTGCCCCACACTTCACAGCACTCTCAGTCCCAGAATACAGACCAGTTATCAAACCAATAGTCCTTGCAGGAATCCCTCGAAGTCGCAGAAGATCCCAGAGTGACTCACGATGCACTGAGTCAAACGCCTTCTTGAGATCAACATAGGCTGCAAGCATCCCCTGTCGAAACTCACGTCGGCGTTCCACCAGGACACGAAGCGCTAGGATACGGTCCGTTGTTGACTTACCAGGCGTGAACCCAGACTGCTGAGGTCTCTGATGCTTCACCAGATGACTGGGAATTCGTGTCAGCAATAGATAGGCAAGCACCTTGCCTGGTACGCTGAGCAGTGTAATACCGCGGTAATTGTTGCAGTCCTGACGGTCCCCTTTCCCTTTCCAGATAGGGACGACCAGCCCCCTTTTCCAGTCAGGAGGAATGGTACCTGATTGCCACACGGCAGTCAGGACAGCATGCAACCCGCGGATCATGGCCTCACCCCCAGCTTTGAGGAGCTCCGCACTAATATTACAAACACCAGCTGCCTTTCCACCCTTCAACTTTGCTACAGCCTCTCTGACTTCGTCAAGAGAGGGTGCGGTTTCGTCAATGGGAGGATCGGCATCCACCGCCTGTAACCCAGTGGTGTGAAGCTGCTCAGTTGGAGGGTCCACCGTGAACAACTGCCCAAAGTACTCAGCCCAACGAGCCATCTGCCCATCCATGTCCGACACCAGGCGCCCATCTGCTGTTCGAATAGCACTCGCCCGAGAAGGAGACTTGGAACGAAGCTTCTTCAGGGCTCGGTAGGCGGGTCGGAGGTCATTAGCGTTCAAATGACCCTCGACATCCTCAGCGAGACTCCTGACATACCTCTCCTTGTCTCTCCTCAGGAGGGTTCTAGTCCGGCGTGACAGAGCCCTGTGCTGGTCCCGGTTCCCAGCCAGCCTGGCAGCGCGACTCTCCTCGATTTTCTCCAGCGTCTCCGTCGAGACAAAACCACGCCTTGACCTCGGGCGCTCCCCAATACACTCCTTGGCAGCCTGTAGAGTTTCACGTTTGAAGGTATCCCACAGTTCTACAGGATCCCCGAGAGCACCGAGCACATCAAACCGATTTGAGACTGCCACCGCATACTCATGAGCACATGTCAAGTCCTTCAGTTTCTCAAGATGAAACACAGTATGGTTACCTCTTGAGATTCTTCTGGACTTGACATGAAGCTCAAGTGTAGCAACAACAAGTCTGTGATATGTTCCAAAGAACTCAGCACTCCGGTAAACCCTGCAGTTCTGGAGGATCCTCCAACGAGTACTAACGAGGATGTGGTCGATCTCCTTAGCTACCCCTCCGGCATTACTATACCATGTCCAGCGGTGCAGCTCTGGTCTCTGATACCAAGAACCTGCAATTCTCAACCTTCTGGACCTTGCAAAGTTCAGAAGCAGAGAACTGTTGGTGTTTCTGGTACCGGAGCCATGGGGACCAACACACAACTCGTAGCCATCTCTCACAGCCTTCTCTCATCTTTATTTTTAACACCATGGAGCTATAATAATGAGAGGCCATGACGTCACTTCAGTGAAGTGACGTTAGCTCTGGCTCCGCCCCTTTGCTCAAAGACATACAGACAGTCGGACAGTGACCCAAAACAATGCTCTTCGGAAGATACGCGCGCCACTCACAGACATCTACATTTTACCATCATGCAGGCTTGCTCTGCATATGACTGCATCCGAGAACCAGAATGATAGCTTAACTTTCATCGGTACGTTACAGAGATTTCGTGCGGACATGCTTAAGAGACTAGAAAACCTGCTAGATCAGAGCGTTAGAGAATGCGATGCTTTAGGAGAATTCAAGAATCACCTGTATCCTTTCAGACTTTTACATAAACGAGCAATGACTGGACGGGGGCGGCCCCTTAAACCGGGGCCAAGGCGGGGTTTTTTTTGATTTTTTCCCCGTTTTGTCGGCAACGCTGGGGGGGGTTTTTCCCCCAAAATCCGGGGGCCCCTTAAAAGGTCCGGGCGAGGAATCAAGATTAAGGGGGAAACAATTTGGAAAAAAAATTTTTTAATTTTTTTTTTTAACAAAATTGGACTTTTTTCTTGATTTTTTTTTAGCACCAATTTTTTTTTCCCCAACCCTTACCCCCTGAAAACCCCCAAAAAAAATTTTAAAAAAAAAAAAAAAAAATTTCCAAACACCTCGCAAAAAACCATCCCATTCAGGAAAACCCAGTCCGTTTTAACAAAACCTCCAAAATTCTGGGGGGAAAAAAGGAAAAATTGGTTTTGACACAGGGGGGGGGAAATTTTTAACCATTTTAATTTTAACTTTTTTGGGCCCTAAAAAAGCCAAAAATACTCATAAGGGGGAAAAAAAAAATCTTGGGGGGGTTTTTTTAAAACCCAAAAAAGTCTTTCGCGTCCAACCACTTTTTTTTCCCAAACTTTCCTTTTTTTGGGTTTATTTTTAAAACAAAAATGCCCCTTTTTTTTTTAAATTTTTTCCGGGGTTTTAAGTGCCTTTCTACCAGGTTTTTTGGAACCCCCAGGGATTCGGGTTGTTTAAAATTTGGGGAAAAATCTTGGGGTTTTCAAATAACAAAAAATTTGGATAATTTTGGTTCCCAAAAATTGCCCTTTTTTTCAAAAATTGGAAAAAAGCCCCCCTTTTCCCCGTTTGGGGGGACCGAGGAAACTTTTTCCGAAACCCCCTTGATTTTAAAAAGGGAGTTTTAAAGGGAATGGAAATTTTTTAAAAAATTTTCCCCCCCTTGAAAAAAAAATGGTTCTCCAAAAAACCCCCAAAGTTTGAAAATCCTGTTTTAAGCCCCATCCTTTTTCCGGACTTTTGAAAAAAAACCCCGTTTTTTGGCCAAAATCGGCATTTTAAAAGGTTTTCCCAAGGGACTTTTCCCCGAAAAGAATTTTGGTTTCTTCAAAACGCAAAAAATTTTTTAAAACCTTAAAATTAAAAAAATGGAAACTAAAAGAAAAATTTTTCAACATATATTGTCTTTTTTAACACGAAATTTTTCCAAAATTTGGTTCAAAGGCGTAAAATTTCCCAAAATTTTAAATTAAAAACTTACCAAAAAAAATTTTATCTGCAATTTTGGAAAAAAATTTTTTTAAAACCCCCACAAAAAAAACAAAAATTTTTCCTTCCCACTTTTTTTTTCCCCCTTTTTAAAAAATATTTTTTTATAAAATTCATTAACCCCTATTTTATTTTTCCAAATTTCATTTGAAATTTTTTTAAAAAAAAAATTTTTATTTTTTTTTTTTTAAATTTTTTAAAAAGTCCTACGTTCAAAAATTTAAAAAAAAAATTTAGTTTTGGGGTGAAAAAAATTTTTAAAAGGTGCCTCTAAAAATTTTTCCCCTTTTAATTCCGGAGGGGGGTTTGACCGCCCCCAAAAGCTTGTTGAAGATCGTATACCAGGGGGGCATGGCGGGCCCGGACACAAAGGTGGTCGGTCAAGAAACGCTCCCCCATTCTGGGTTTGAACTGTTTGCCCCACGATTTTCCATTTTCCCCCGGTTTTCTTAAGTGAAACCCCACCCCGATTGACCGTCACCCCCGGTTTATAAGTTGAAAATAAACCCACTTGTATTTCCAGGTTTCTACCCCCAAAACTTAAAAAAATAATTTCCAGTTGGGGGTTGTTCCATTTTTTTTTTAAAAATTTCCTTTTTTTCCCCCCCCCCTTTAACTCGTATCGTTACACCCCCAAAATTTTGCCAGGGCACAACCAAAAAATTTTTTTCCTTTTTAAACTTTTTTGGCTTTTTAATTTTTTTGGAAAAAATTCCCAAGGGGAAATATTCGGAAAATTTAAAATTTAAAATTTTGGAAAAATCTTGGAAAAAAACCCAATCGCCGGGGAAAAGGACGGGGGGGGGAAACCAAGGATCCATTGGGAAGGAGAGAAGAAAAGGGAGCCGGGAAACACAGGGTTACAAAAGTCGTCAAATCCCCCCCGGGGGGTTCTCCACCGTCGTACCCCCTGGTGGCATCTAAAGAAATGCCCTCGGGGGATATTTGACATTTGTACCAACACAAGCAGTGGCGCAAAAGAGTCGTCCCAACACAAGCGAGTCCAAAGCTTTATCAGTATTTTGATGTTTAAAACTTCTTTTTTAATTTATATTTTCCAAAAAAAATTTTTTTTGGGTTCGCCACTTATCTGAGGCATTGAAAAGAAAAAATGGGCCTAGGGGTTTGGGACGGGAAAAACGTAACCCCGGGGCGGGATGTACGTACATCCCATCCCAAGAACATGTGGCCAGCCCCCAAAAAGCAAATGGGGAAACCCCCCCCCCACCGTCTCCTTCGCACATTCTCACAGTAAAAAGGCTCTGCACTTAATTTTTTCCTTTATTTTACACGTTGCATTTACAAAGGGATGCATGTTACTCTCGGTTGTGTTTAAAACTACCCGTAATGGTCTGGGAAAAAAGGATAATAAACCAAACGAGATGAGTGGGATTGCAGGGGCGAATCAGCGACTCAATCTCCACCCTTGTTTCTATTTTGATTCGCCGCCCGGTGAAAGGGTTTTAAAAGCTTGAAAAATTGCCCCCCTGGAAAGCAATGGAAAGCCATTCGAAGTCCGCCTTTTTTAAAAACCCGGCAAAGAAACGCGAGAGGGGAAAGGGGCCGGGGCCCCAAGGGACTTAAAGGGGGGGGGGGGCAGTCCTTTTGGGCCACGGCGCCTTCCCCTTTTTCTTGCTTTCAAGAAAGGGTCCCTTGTCCAAGCCCATGAAGGGCCCCCCCCGTCCCCGCAACACCCCCTTTAGCGCTTTTGAGGGGCAAATGCAACCCCCCCTTGATGCAGAAAGTTTTGAAATGTAATTTTAAAATGAAAGCCAGTTCCGAAAGCAAAAAGTCAAACAATTAAAAAATTTACCGAAAGGGGGTGTTGTAAATTTAAATAGTAATAACGAAATTTTTTTTTGGGAGTATTTTTTAAAGGTTTTCAGAAAAAATGTGATAGTTACCTTTCACCCCCCCGGTCTTGTCCCCGGACGGGTCCAGCCCGTTTTTTAAACCCCTCGGGGGGCCCCCCTTTTCCAGGAAAAAAAGGGAATCAAACCCCCCCCCTTTCCGGGGAAAATAACGCTCAATTTTTCCAAAATCCCCCAAAAAAATCCGGGGGGAAATTAAGTTCCCATAGAATAGGTTTGTTAGTTAAACCCCAATCGGTGTGGTGTTTTGGTTTTGTGTATTTAAGAATTGTAGTATAGAGATTTGTTGTTTTGGGGTTTTTGTTTGGGTTTGGTTTAACCCAAAAATATTTTCTCAATGAAAAAAAGAAAACATCTTTGTTTAAAACCAGTTTCCCCTTCGTTGGTTTGGCATTTTGTTATAAAAAGGTTAAGTTTAACAGTCGCCCGTCTTGGTTATATCGGATATAATTTAGTTTTTGGTGTTTTTGGTTTGTGGTTTGGGTTTTCGTTGGTGTTTTTCCCAACCCCGAAGCACCCTTTGTTCAGGAAAAATCAAAAAGGTTTTTTGGGGTTTTGGGTTTTTTTGGGGGTTTGGGGGCTGGGTTTGGGATCAACCCCCAACCTGAAACAAAAAACCCCCTGGGGTTTAGGAGGAAAATTTTTTAAAGGTAAAATTTTCTTTAAAAAATGCAAGGACCCCCCGGCCAAGGGGAAAAAAATAAGGCCATCAAGGGAAAGGGGGAGAAGGTACATGAGAAAACAAATTTTTAAAAGGGGTTTAAATATTTAAAAACCAGTTCCCAAGGACCCCGGCCCAAAGGCAAAATCAAGGGGGCCCGGACTGGAGAGAAGAGGAGGAAAAAACCAGGGACCCGGAAAAAAAACGGAAAAAAAGGAAAGGGGAAAAAGAAAAAACAGGGGAAAAAGGGGTCCGCGGGGCCCCCTTTTTTTTCCTAAAAAGGGGGAGGTGAAAACGAAAAAAAAAAAAGGAAAGGGAAACCCCCGGGGGGGGGGGAAAGGGGGGGGGGGGGAAAAAAAAAAAAGAGGAGGAAGGAAAAAAAAACCCCAAACAATCCGCAGCGGGGGTTTAACATAAATTTTAACTGGGATTTTCTTTAAAAGTAGTTTTAAACCTTTTCTTGTCTTTAAAAAGAAGAAACTGCAGGGGGGGAAAGAAAAATTTAAAATTATTTGCAAAAAAAATTATGGGGGTTAAAAACTTTTAAAAAAAAAAAGATTTTTTTTTCCGTAGATATCAACATGAAAAAAAAAACTTCTAGGTTTTAAAAAAAAGAAAAAGGGCGGCCCCCCACTAAGAATGGAATAAAAAACAAATTTTTAAAGGGGGGAGAAAATTTTTAAAAATATTTATTTCAAAAAAAAGAAAAACTTAGTCCCGGCAATTTGGCGGTGCCCCCCCTTTACAGAAAACCGCAAGTCCCAAAAGGGGGACCAAAAAGGGCTGTAAAAATAAACCCCCCCCTTTTTTTTGGTTTTTTTTTTTTTTTTTTGGGGTTTTTTTTTTTTTTTTTTTTTTGAAAATTTTTTAAACATTCCCCCCCAAAAATTTTTAATTTTAAAAAAAATTTAAAAAAAACCCAATTAAAATTTTTTTAAGAAATTTACAAAAAACCCTTTTTCCCCGGGTTAAAAAAAATTTTTAAAGGAACTTTTAAATAAAAATAAAAAAATTCAAAAATATTCGCCCAAAATAAAAATTTTTTCCCAGTAAGAAAAATATAAAAAAAAAATTATATTTAAAAAATTTATAGTTTAAACCCAAAAAAAATATTTAAAAAAAATTTAAAAAAAATTAAAATTAATAAATTTTTTTATTTTAAATATAAAATATAAAAAATTTATATAAAAATAATTAACAAAAAATTATATATTAAAATTTAAACAAATTTTATATATATATAAAATTATATTTTATATAAAAAAATTTTATATTATATTTTAAAATATATTATATAAAATTATATATATATAAAATATATAATATTTTTATTTTTAAATATTTTTANCGACCCTTCCAATTTCCATACCATTACCCCTACCTATCCCTCACCCATCACCATCACCCCCAACCATCACCCACCCTTACTCCCATACCCACACCCTTACCCATCACCCCACATTCACTCACTTACCCATCCTACATCAAGGTTTCTCATTCTCGCACACTTTATTCAAATTATCGAATGCTGCTAAAAAAGAAAAAAGAAAAAAAAAGTGATCGAATCATCTCATAAGTGTGCTTATGACCTTCCCCTGGTCAACCCGGTTCCAAAAATGTGCCATATGAGGTGATTGCGCCACGGGGGGCGGAACCTATAGGCGAATTTTGGTGAAGAAGCCGTAAGAAGCCGGCTTCTTGCAGCTTGCGTTTTCTGTTATGGCGGGGCACTTTTAAGAAGCCGGCTTCTTACGGATTGGCCCAGCTGGTCAAGCCGGAAGAAGCTGGAGAAGCGAGAGCCAGGGCTCGCTTACCACGGCTTCTTGCCGCTTGGTGCCGTGATGTCAGAGATAACAACAAATATTGCGGGACGGGCAGAGATTCTCAGACAGTGAGTATCGTCGTAGAAATACTGTAATTACAGATAACAGAACACAAGTAAACACATAGATGTACATTCAGAAGCATGGACATACCTTAAGACCACGAACAAGAATATACAAGGTTAATGACACCACAGGACAACTTTAAAACAGGTGAAAGAATGATCATGTCTTATCAGGCTGACGATAGTCCCTAGCAGCGACGTAGTAGTTTTTGCTGAATTTCGCTGATAATATGGCACAAATTAGCCTCATTTGTACATTTAGTAGCACGGGCTTAACTATCGGACCACACTAATAGAGCTAAAATGGAATGACATGGTGATAGGAGAACGTCGTCTGGGGAAATAACTTTCTCGAGTCTTTTAACATTAACACAAGACGTTGTTTTTTCTAATTTACTAATTATGCTATCAAAAGCAGACCGGAAACGCTTTCGCTGATTCATTATGCTCCAATTTTGGTTCTTAGAGATCTCTCACACTTGTTGAGAACGTGAAAATGTTGGAACTCTCGCCGACGGGGACGAGAGTACCATAAACCTTCACCATCATCCGAATTCCACCACAAAACATTGCAAGATATCTTAAGTATGCATGCCATTACTGTTGACGGACATGAACAAAATTAATGTGTAGGTAGAGGTGCTGATAGGTATTGTGGAAATGACTAGCATTGCGTTGAGGGAAAATCTTAAGAACAAGGGCTCCACGGTAAGCTGACCCAAATGTTGGCTCTATGTGTATACTTACTGTCCTTAACACATCTGTTTAGATTTTAATGAGTGCCGATCCTTACTTTGCCTACATGGCCGATATTAAATTTCAGGTTCTTGAGAAAAACTAAGTCCAGTAGGGTTAGGTTAGGTCAGGTCTGGTCAGGTTAGGTTAGGTTAGGTTAGTGCACAGCCCGATGGGCTCGAGGGGGGGTGCTAGGTTAGGTCTGTAGAGTTTTGTCATCTTTAGAATAAAGGCTCAACCTCCTATCTTCTTCTTCTTCTTATAGCCAACAAGCTTGGGGACAAGGTGGAAACCGGAGTTTTTGGGTGGGGGAGCACACATATAAGGGAAATATGGCCCCGATAAAGTCTATGAACTAGGGAAATTTCCCTATTTTATGGATTTTTTTGTAGGGGCCATTTTTCCCTTATGTGTGTGCTCCCCCACCCAAAACCCGATAACCATGTCCCCAAGCTTGTTAGCTATAAGAAGAAGAAGAAGATAGGGGTGGAGCCCTTGTTTTTAAGATTTACCATATATATATATATATATATATATATATATATATATATGTTGTATTTCTGTATATTTTGGTTAAATTAGTATGTTATGAAAGAAGGATTAATGGGTATTTTTGGTGTACCTGATTCTTATGTTGACATACTATAATTATGTGTAAATGATGTACAGTAAACCTCGCTTTGACGAACAAATTGGGAAAGGATGCGGGATTATAATTATCCGAGTGATCCGAACTTTTCGCATATAACAAATTGGTGGTCGTTATATGAGGTGAAGTTCCCTATTTCCGACTAATTCCGTGTATCATGAACTTTGTCCGTTACATCTGACGAAAGTTCGTATACTTACATACATGCAGCCATCACAAATACTACACGATACAGGGCAATTAAAAACAATCAGAAACCGTACAACGCATATACTGAACTTATTCGGTAAAAGCACGCATATACCGGACTGGCAGAAAAAGTATTGAAGCCGATATTGTTATCTAAATTAAGGTCCGTAAAAGCGAGGGTTCCGTGTATACACTAAACTTTGAGAAAGTACTACAGGAGCATCAGTGTATATACCTAATACGTTCGGTTTGGTGACATTAAGTAGATTAGGTTATGGGTCAAGAGTGTTTCTGCATATAGGAAATACAAAATTATGAAACTAGTTATGAGAAATTGTATTTGTTGAATATGAATGTTAATCGTATTTACTGGCTACTTGGTTGCAATTATCTGACCAATCAGTATTACACTGGTCCTTTGTGCATTTAAATTCTGAGGTTTTAATAAAATTTATTTTTAGTTTATAGCTGGATTATTTGCTTCTGTTATTAATTTTTACTTGTCCTTATAAAACTTCTATAAAGGACATCACATCAATAACATACTTTTTATATTATTTGCATTTCCTTGTATATTTACCGTTTATCTATAAGGTGGCAAATATCGGTAAAATTTGGGATGAAACTATGAACATGACTATTGTCATGTATGAACAAACACTCATAATGCTGTCTGTCTCTATTCCTTTCATGGCAAGGGTTTAATCTGCAATAGTAACACAGTCTATGTTTCAGGTATGTATGTGCCGGTTGCATGAAGTGTTATCCGACCGAAGATGAAGGAGAAGACTCTGAGAGAAGGAGTGAGAGGGGGAGTAAATAAATAAATATCTTATTTCCATGAAACATGGTTTTACTATCAAACTTACATCACAGATGTTCTATGCAATATATACTAAAAATTAAACTTCTTCTGAAAGTCACGCAAATAAAAAAAAATACATAAAAAGAAAGTCAAACGAAACATTAAAAGGAAATTAATTATAACATTAAACAATAAGAACTAAAAGTCACTTCAAATATCTTTAAAATACTACTAACATATGCAACTGCTTTTTGATATGGGGAAACAAATTATAGTTCACTTTGGGTCAATTAAAAGTAAATTTATAAGTCAAGACTTAAAAGTGTAGACTTCCATAATTAATGATGCAATAAGGCAAATTGTTCCATAGTTAAGGCCTTTGTACAGTGATGGGTCTGGCACCAGTCTGTTCTGGCTCTTGGCACATAAAGGTCTTTTAGCTGCCTTGTTGTACTGGCTGTATTTTCCCTGACAATGGAAAACTAGATACCACTCCGGATACAACCCATTGACAGCCTTATAAACAGCGAAACATTTTCATAAATATATCCGTCTTTAATTGTAACCACTTTAACTCTTTTATGATAGGAGTAACGTGATCCTTCTTTCTAGCTCCTCCAATAGCTAGTTTAGCTGCAATATTTTGCAGTTTTAAAAACTCTAAAAAGTAAAGTTGAGAAAAGTATTTGTTGAGTCCCATATACCCATACAGTAATTAATTAAGCTGAGAGAGAGAGAGAGAGATTATTTTAATGCCAAAAATTAGCCAAGAATAAAAAACAGCCCCCTATCTTCCAAGCAAAATATAAATCAGCCCAACCACCAAAGCGGAAAATCCCGGGCACTGGCGGGCAGATGATGGCCAGTTAATGAAATCCCTCATTATACCTGACCCTTGTCATCAGGTGCAGCAGTTAATAAAAAATAAGTCACTAATGTGGAACTCGACCAGCCAGCCCCATATGATGTCCGTAGGTGCCCGCCTCTTTACCTTGCCCTATTAATAGTCCTTGGTTTATGGAGCAAAAAAAACATTAATGTGAAGGATATGTGTTGTGATCCATTCACAATATCGTCCAGTCCAGTTATCGTAACTTATTAATGGCTTTCATTCGACGGTACACTTCCGTCAGTGTGTTGTTTTGTTTACAGTTATCAGCTGTGAGCGCCGAGCGGGCGAGCCTCGAACACCACTGTCAGCCGTTCTGGCGAGGCACGAAAACGAGAGAGAAGCCGTAAGAAGCCGGCTTCTTACGGCTTCTCTCACCAAAATTCGCCTTATACCACACACAACACACACACACAGACAGACAGACAGAAGACAGAGACAGACAGACAGACGACAGACACACTTTATATATATATATATATAAACATATATATATATATATATATATATATATATAATATATATATATATATATATATATATATATATACGTATATATATATATATATATATAAATATATACATATATATAAAACAATTATATATATATATAAACAATTATATATATATATATAAAACAATTATATATATATATATATATAAACAATTATATATATATAAAATATATATATATATATATATATATATATATATATATATATATAATATATATATATATATATATACTATTATATATATATATATATATATATATATATATATATATATATATATATATATAGAATATATATATATATATATATATATACTTATTTATAAATATATATTAATTTTCTTCCCCAGTGTACAACCAGTACAAACATACGTCAACCAACATACAAGTAGACAAGAAAGTAAAGAAAATCAAGATAGGGGGGAAACAGTTCTCGCCTCGTCTACGGACGACATAAAAAAGTTTCTCGTTACTGTCGGGGACTGGCTATCCCACACTACAAGCAATGACAATGAGACAACAACACGCGACGTAAGACGCCTCAGCACACTTATACAACATATTGCAGGCCCAACGCCTATAGTGCTGTCAGCGGGGCTATGTGTGGAGGTGGCGTCGAAGTCATCAGAGTTCTCGACAGCGGGACCTTAGCTCCGCAAGCGAAGAGAATGTACTATGACTCAATAAATAAATTCATAGATTATTAATATTTAATAAAGGCATAGTCAACGTTGGCTGATGACAGACTAAAGGGACTATGAGACTTGCGTGTAAGGTTGGCAAGGGTAAGTAAAGTAATTATTTTGTTCTAACATGAATATTATAGTCACATACGCTTATAGTATTCACATACGCTTATGTACTTTAAGAGCATTGTCCTATTTGTATTACAGCACGGGCCACCAATGAGATGACGACCACGGTAACGCAAGATATGACCACCGAAGAGCTGGAGAAAAAGAAGAACATAGAAAAGTTCGTATCATCAGACTTCATGAAAACCATCATAGAATCCGTCGGGGCCACAGAAGTAAATGAGGACGCTCCTTTGATCGACTGTAATCGGGCAATTCATGTACGTGATGCCCTCATCACGTACATTATTGTCACCAGCCTCAGACGATCAAAGGAGCTGTGACTCGGTTTACTCTGTGCGAATTGAAAAATGCCCGGCGGGTCATTAACGACGGAGAGCTGACTTACGTTGTGTTGATAAAACAACACAAAACAATGCAGCAGGGTAAAAATTTATTTTCTATTAAACAATGTTTCATATTATCCTGGTCATGGACTTATATTCTTCTGAAATATTCATCATACTTTGTATTCCAGGACCAGCTCGGGTGGCGTTCACCCAACAAGAACTGCAAGTGATAAAGAATTTTGTGGGGGTGTATAGAAACGCTATAATCGACTGCGACCGAGACACTGTCTGGTTTTCCCTTCAAGGGGAACTCCAGAAGACGGGTGTTGTAACTGCATAAGAACGGAGGCGGTGAATAAAATAATGAAAAAATCATTCTTGAGGGCTGGGGCTGATCCGACGGAAGTGAGCTCACGGTACACGAGGCAGGTCCTGGTGTCCGTACTGAGGGGGGAGAAGCAGGAGCCATCAAGGAATTTGTTGATTGCACAGGCGGCGAGCCACAGCCTGGCCACGGCTGATCGCTACTACGACAAATCCTGTAAAGATAGAGTTTGTACGGATCTCAAGGGAGATTACAGAGGTTATGGGGGAAAGGAGGGTGGAAGAATGGATAAATTCCCAAGAAAATCTCGATTCTCCCCCTCCTCTGTCCCCACAATCGTCCTTGGAAGGGATGGACTTCACGATGGACACCTCTCCCCTTCCTAGGACCACACAATCTCCCTTGGGCCGGATGGACTCTCCGAGCGCCACTTCTCCCCATGAAGAGAGGTAGGTAGATGTCCATAGATTATATTACGTATATTACATCTGCACTAAAAAAAACCCATGTTTTGAGTGATTAATCCCATGTTTGGATTGATTAATCTTCCTGTATATTGGTCGTTGGCAAGATTCTTCGTGGATTATATAGCAGGGTGTTATCAGTATACCAGGTCGTTGACGAGATTCCTGATAGCTACAATTATGTAAGTACAGGAATCAATAACAATATTAGGTTTTTCTGTGTGTGTGTGTGTGTGTGTGTGTTTTTATGTGTGTGCGTGTGCGTGTGCGTGTGCGTGTGTGTGTGTGTTTGTGTGTGTGTGCGTGTGTGTTATTCACCCACAAGCCCTGAAGCAACCACATCTGGGTTGCAGGAGGAAGCTTCATCACAGGTGGAAGATGATGTCTTCAGCATGAAAATACAGCAAGGACCGTCCAAGGCCAAGCTGAAACAAATAAGGCGATCAAGGGCCAAGGCGCTGAGACAGCTGTCACTGATTGAGCAAGACAAATGTTTTGAAGAGGCTTTAAATATGCCTCAAGATCAAGTCCTGAAGAGTACCCGCCGTGCTGCCAAGGAGGCAAGATCAAGGGCACAGGTACAGACGGAAACACGAGGAGGATGAACCAGCTGGCTTATCCAGTGTAAGTATCTTGAAGTCGTTGAAATTCTTATTTAAGTGTAATTTTGAACTATTATGAAATTTACAACTAGCTTTCATTTTCAAGGACTCCTGCGGGGACCCAACATATGTGCGAGTGTCAAACTCGGGAGGAAGAGGACGAGGAGGAGAAAGACGAAGAACAGCAGGAGGAACAACAGCACGAGGAGGAAGAGGACGAGGAGGACAAAGACGCAGAACAGCACGAGGAGGAGGAAGAGGAAGATAACCCGGCAAACAGTATCGCGCAGCTGCTTTTGATGAGCGAGGCTGAACATTACACTGGTATGTAAGCTTTATAAAGTATTGTTTTGATATATGCTTTTTCTTCTTCTTCGCTCTCTATATTGTGCTAATTTTTGTTTATTCAACATGCAGGGTAAGCAAAGAAATATTAACAGTATTTGCTTAATTAACATATCTGTATTTTCCTTGTAGATGATCAATGCATGAAAACAAAAAACATCATCATGCGTCTTTACAAAAAAAGAAAAGGAGCCAGCCGCCACGGTTTGGCACTGAGCAGAACTGCTGATATGAAAATACAACTTCCGCAAGAGGTGCGAGAAAAGTATAATAGGCATATTGAGAACTTAGTTGCAGAAAAAAAAGAGAAAGAGCTTGAGTCCAGGCAATATTGGACGAGAATGGCCCAGCTGCACAGAGAGGGCAACGTCCCTCGTATGGAGAGAACTTCTTTAACTGGGTTAGTAACATGATCGTTATATGTATTATGTTTTGTATATTAATTAAACATTACATTTTAAATCTGCATGATTGTTTTCATGATGAAATTTATGCATTATAAATATTTTTTGTTTATGCAATTTAAGCAAGCTATGTCCCGTGGCAGGGCTACACCGGCCGTGCAAGGAATTTGACACGGCATCTTGTTCAAAGCCATACAATCAAAAAGGAGGAGCTGCCAAAATGTATGACTCTTGTCAAAGCAGCTGACGACCAACCCCTCCCCCTGGGCCTCCCAGAAGAAAATATAAGGAAAAAAACTAGTTACCGCTGCAGCATCTGCGACAAAGTTATAGTTAGAATTAACAGTCATTTGAAAAAAGTTCATAAACTTATTCCCCGGACGCCGTGTAAGCATACCTATTTTTTTATTATCAAATATAAATCATATGTAAAATTGTATATATATATAAACAATTATATATATATATAAACAATTATATATATATATAAACAATTATATATATATATAAACAATTATATATATATAAACAATTATATATATATATATATAAAATATATATATATATAATATATATATATATATATATAATATATATATATATATATATATACTAAATTATAATATATATTAAAGATATATATATATATATATATAAACAATTATATATATATATATAATATATATATATATATATATATATATATATATATATATATATATATATATATATAATAATATATATATATATATAATAAATATATATAATATATATATATATATATATATATATATATATATATATATATATATAATATAATATATATATATATAAGAATATATATACATATATATATATATATATATATATAATATATATAATATATACTATGATTATATATATATATAATATTATAATATATATATATATATAAATATATATATATATAAGTATATATACATATAATATATATATATATATATATAATACATATATAAATAATATATATATATATATATACATATATATAATATATACATATATATATAATACAAATAATATATATACATATATATACATATTATATATATAATATATTACATAATAAATTATATATATATATAAGTATATATATATATATATATATAA
>JACEEZ010020272.1:5000-33614 GCA_016584305.1 Chionoecetes opilio
ACACACACACACACACAACACACACACACACACACACCACACACACACACCACACACACACCACACACACACACCCACTCACACACAACACACACAACACCCCACTAAACACAACTTCATGAAAAACAAAGAACACCCGATGACAAAAACCACACAAAAAACGAGACAACAAAAGTCTCATTACAGCAAAACAAACACCATACAAAAAAAAGACCACCAAACAACAACAAAAACAACAGGGATATATGAGAAAGGTGAGACAGCGATACTAGGTGAATATTATGAGGGGGGAGAACACAAAAATGGCACAACAAAAAAACTAAAAACACATTCCAGAAAATAAAAGACTAAGATAGCTAGATGGTTAATTAATAAAATAATTAATTAACATGGGGAAACAATCGTTGGAGGGGGAGCCCCCTATCGCCCCAATCTGAAGAGGAATCCCTTCAACCATTCTACTCCGACCTTTTATTTAGTCTTACTACTCTTAAAAGTTCAAAATGATGGGGGACCAATAATGGCCCAGATTAACTTCCAAGCTGTTACAAACTCTTAAAAGTCCAAGATGAATGACCAACCATGGTCCAGGGATCTGACTCCAAGGATCTATTACCGTTAAAAGTTCCAAGATGAATTGACCAACCAATCTAAGGAATCCTTACTCCAAAGCTTGCTCTACCCTTAAAAGTTGCAAGATAATGACGGACCCCAATATGGAACCAGATTCCAAGATTGATGCCACCTAAACAATGAACCAGATCCAAAACTCCCACATATTTGTTTTATATGGGAGGATAATAATTCTTATCCCTTGAAAACTGCGGGAGCAAATCAATTTTTTAGTGCCACCAGTTGCGGGAATGTGAGAAAAAACGATGATCATTACAGGACTGGATGCAAATCACATAAACATCAAGGTTGTAGAAAATCTGCAATCCGGCATTATATCTAATTTTTAAACCCAAAAACGTATTGGGGTGAGGTAGGTTGTGGTTGGGAGTTGAAATAGCTGGGGCGAAGGGCCAGGCAGTCGCTTGCGTGAGTGACGGGTTGAGGTGAATCAAGGGTGCACCACATTGGGATATTGCCCAAGATTCTAGACGGGATTATTCATGTATTTATGCAGTGTTTATCTGAAAGGTAAGCATTAGGTTCATGTGTACCGTACCTTGATATAAACCACTGTTATAAAAACTTGAATAATCCTTCAAAGTCCCAAGATAGACACAAAATTATCCCAACGACCAAGGACCTACATCAAGATATTTTGGCAAAAACCAAGGATTTGGTAAAATATCTCGCGTAACATCGTAATGAGGTAGATAGTGGTGTGTGTTACGAGAGCATGACATTCAAAGGCCGTATATTTGGACACACTAAGTAGACTTTTTTTACGAATGTCGGCCTGGTTTTTGTATGCAAAATTGGAAAAAACTGCGGTTCGGTTTCGCAGTAGCTCAGCAGAGCCTACCAGGGAAAGGGCTTGCCACAGCCCCACGGTTTAACTGGATGGACTATGACAAGGAATTCCGAATAAGAATTTGAAGAAGGTTTAGTCTATAAAAGAGTGTTGGAACAGAAATTAATGAAGGGCGTGGAATGAAATCAACTTTAAAGAAACATTCTACAAGAAATAAAGATTTTTAATATATAAAAAGACGAACCGTAATTACAAATGATGGAAACGTGATATATAGAAAAGATATATTTATAAATAGAAAAATAATCTGTATTAAGTTACACCCTCATTCAGGATGGAAAACGCATACATGGAAAATGAATAGGTAAGCAAGAAGGAGGAAAAAGAACCGTGAGTGACAGAGAAAACACAAAAACACAAATCAACAAAAATATAATTATAAAATACACAACTAAAACACACACCACCACCCACACACAACACCACACACACAGAACACACACACAAAACAACATACACAACCACACACATCGCACACAACACACACAACACCACACACACACACACCACACACACACACGTACACGCACACACACAAAACACACAACACTTACACACCACAAAACACACACACACACCATACCACAACACCACACACACCACACACACACACCACACACAAACACACACAACACAACAACAAAAAAAATCCCACACAACACTCACCACACACACAAACACACACACACAACAAAAAACACACACCACCACACACACAAACACACACACACACACACACACACCACACACACAACAACACCAACACACACACACACACACACACAACACACTAACACACACCCTCATGAAACAAAGGAAAACACCCGATGATCAAAAACACACAAAAAACGAGAACAAAAAGCTCATTACAGCGAAAACAAACACCATAAAAAAAAAGACCACAACAACAAACAAAACAACAGGGGCTATATGAGAAAGGGAGACAGCGGGATTACAGGTGAATATATGAGGGGAGAAAAAAAATGGAAACAAAACTAAAAAAAACACATCCAGAAAAGAAAGATAGTATAGCTATTGGTTAATTAATAAATAATTTAATTAATCATGGGAAAACGGCTCGTTGGAAGGAGGGCCGAATCGCCCAATCTGAAGGAGCCATCCTAAGCATCCTACTCCGACTGTATAGTTCTACTACTCTTAAAAAGTTCAAATTATGGGGGACCAATAATGGCCCAGATTAACTCCAAGCTGTACAACTCTTAAAAAAGTTCCAGATGAATTGACAACCTGTGTCCAGACTAACTCCAAGCTCTATTACCCGTTTAAAAGTTCCAAGATGAGTGACCAACCAATCTAAAGGATCTTACTCCAAGTGCTCTACCCTTAAAAAGAAAGTTGCAAGATAATGAAGGGGACAAAAATGGGACCAGATTCCCAATTTATGATGCACCAATCAATGAAACAGATCCAACTCCCACATATTTTGTTTATACTGGAGGATAAAAATTCTATCCTGAAACTGCGGGTAGCAAATAAATTTTAGGTGCCACCAGTGCGGGGAATGTGAGAAAAAACGATGATCCCATTACAGAATTGGATGCAAATACATCAACATCAAGGTTGTAGAAATTTGCATTCCGGGCATTAATCTAATATTAACCCAAAGTATTGGGTTGAGGTATGGTTTGTGAGTTGGGAAGTTTGAAATGCTGGGGGCCGATAAGGGTAGCAACAGTCGCTTGGGCGAGAGGACGGTTGAGGTGAATACCAGGGTGCCACACATTTGGATTTTGTCCAAGACTTTAGACGGGATCTATTTCATGATTTAGCAGTCGTTTATCTGAAGGTAAGCATCGGTTCCGTTGTTACCGTACCTGATAAAAACCACTGAATAAATACTTGGAATAATCCCTCAAAGTCCCAAGATAGACACAAAAGATCCCAACGCCCAAGACCTACATCCCAAGATGTTTTGGCAACATAACCAAGGATGGTAAATATCTGCGTAATCGTAAATGAGGCAGATGGGGGTGGTGTTATCGAAGAGGGTGCATCAAGGCCGTATATGGACAACAATAAGTAGCCTTTTACGAATGTCGGGCCTGGGTTTTGTATGCAATTAAAAAAAATGCGGTTTTCGGTTTTCCGCAGTAGCTAAGCAGGAGCCCTTCAGGAAAAACTTGCACAAGCCCACGGGTAACTGGATGGACTTATGACAAGGGAATTCTGGATAAGAATTGAAGAAGGTAGATATAAAGAGTATGTTGACCAAGAAATTAATGGAAGGGCGTGGAATGGAAAGTCAAAATTTAAGAAAACATCAACAAGAAATAAAGATTTATAAATATATACAAAAGAAGACGTAATACAAAATGATGAAAACGGATATAGAAAAAAAGAATTATATGATAATAGAAAATAATCTGTATTAAGATACACATATTCAGGAGGAAAAAACGTGATACATGGAAAATGAATAAGGTAAGCAAGAAGGAGGAAAAGAAACAGTGAGTGCAGAGACAACACAAAAAACACAAATCAACAAAATATAATTATAAAACCACAACTTTAAAAACACCCACACCCACCCACACACAAACACCACACACACAGACACACACACAAACACATACACAAACACAACACAATCGCACACAACAACACACACACACACACACACACACACACAACAACACAACACGTACACACACACACACACCACACACACACACTTACACACACAAACACACACCACACATACAAAACACCACACAAACACCACCCACAACACACACACACACACACACACACACACACACACACACACACACACAACACACACACACACCAACTCCAAAAAACACACACTCACACACACACACACACACAAAACACCACCACACCACACACACACACCCCACACACACACACACACACCACACACACACAACAACCCACACACACACACCACACACACACAAACACACCAAACACACAACACAAACACCCACACACACACACACACACACACACACACACACAACCACAAACACACACTCAACACACCACACACACACACACACACACACACACTACACACACCACACTTAACACAACACACACACACACCACAAACAAACACACACACAAACACAACAACACACAAACTCACACACCACACAACTCAACCACACACACACACACCACACACACCACCCACCACACCACACAACACCACTACACACACACACACACACACAACACACACACACACACAACTGTGGTCCTGTGTTGAATAGTTTTCAGGCAAACAGTTGATTCCCGTGGCCAGCTGAATGCGCCGCCAACTAAGATAACCCGTCTGCTCGTTCTCTTCGCCATCTGGTCTATGATGCTGTTGCTTGGCAGCGCAGAGGTGGTAATGAGGCAGCTTGGGTTGATCGGGTATTGTCCGTAGGAACTTGTTCTAGGGGTGGTTTCTTGAAACGTTCAAGGTTATGTTTCCGTTGAGTCACGCAGGTGTCTGGGCAGTGCATTGAAGAGGTGTGGGCCCTCTATAGCGAAAAGCGTTTTCTTTGAGGGTCTCGGACTTCTTGTACTTGCTCTGGGCCTATATCCTTTTCAATATGGCAGAGCAGGACCCCGGGTCGTGGGTGATTGCTAGACCGTACATCAAGTTAATTACAGATTTTCCGGTCAATATTTTGGTAAGAATGTTATAATATAGCGTACCTTTCTCTACGCCTTTTCTAGTGAGTTAAAGGTCGAAGTGTCACTTATTCTTTCCCAGTAGTCCAAATGTCGGAACGTCAAATATTCTATCGGTGAAAGATCGTTGTATGCTTCAAGGGTGATTGCTTCTCTCCTGCTCGCATGGACTCCACAGCTGACAACAATACTCCACCAACGGTATCACGACGTGACTTGATAATGTCAGCATAGGAAGCCTTCACGTGTCCGGGGAAAGTGCGAAGGGAATCCAGCCAGCCTGGCTTCGTTGCCTTTTTTACCCACATTTGGTATATGTTGGATAAAAAGTTTCCGTCACGCTGAGGGTAATTCCCTAGGTCTGTCTTATATGTCCTTGGGGTCTATATGTGAACCGTCGGTGCTGCAAAGTGTGGTGCTTGGTAGTTAATTCCCCCTGGAACTGTAAATGTATATGGCTCAAATTTGTTGTCATTGAAGGACATGTTATTTTGCTCGGGCCCACGAGTAAAAGGTGATGCCAGATCAGTTTGTAGTTGTTCGGCAATCAGATACTGAAGAAAACTCCGTCAGTACCCTGGTGTCATCAGCAAAAGAAGCACAAGACGAGTGTAAAGACGTTGTCTGTTTATGTGGAGACATAAAGGCGATTTACATGTGAAAATATATGACACACACACACAACACACACACACACACACACACACACCACACACACACACACCACACACACACACACACCACTAACAACACACCCTCATGAAACCAAAGGAAACACCCGATGATCAAAAAAAACACACAAAAAAACGAGAAACAAAAGTATCATTACAGCAAAACAAAACCCCATAAAAAAAAAGGACAACAACAACAACAAAACAACAGGGATATATGAGCAAGGTGAGACAGCGATACAGGTGAATATATGAGGGGAGAAAAAAATGGAAACAAAAACTTAAAACACATCCAGAAATAAAGATAGATAGCTAATGGTTAATTAATAAATAATTAATTAATCATGGGAAACACTCGTTGGAGGGAGCGCCGCATCGCCAATCCTGAAGAGCATCCTACCATACTACTCCGACCTGTATAGTCTACTACTCTTAAAAGTTCAAATATGGGGGACCAATAATGGCCCAGATCTAACTCCAGGCTGTACAACTCTTAAAAGTTCCAAGATGAATGACCAACCATGGTCCAGATCTAACTCCAAGCTCTATTACCCGTAAAAGTTCCAAGATGATTGACCAACCACATCTAAGGATCTTACTCCAAGCTGCTCTACCCTTAAAAGTTGCAAGATAACGACGGACCAAATATGGACCAGATTCCAATATGATGCACCTATCAATGACCAGATCCAACTCCCACATATTTGTTTTATACTGGAGGATAATAATTCTTATCCCTGAAACTGCGGGAGCAAATAAATTTTTAGTGCCACCAGTGCGGGAATGTGAGAAAAACGATGATCATTACAGAATTGGATGCAAATCACATCAACATCAAGGTTGTAGAAATTTGCATCCGGCATTATATCTAATATTAACCCAAACGTATTGGGTTGAGGTATGGTTGTGGTTGGGAGTTGAAATAGCTGGGGCGAAGGGTAGCAAGTCGCTTGCGAGAGACGGTTGAGGTAAATACAAGGGTGCCACACATTGGGATTTTGTCCCAAGATTTAGACGGGATTATTCATGTATTTATGCAGTCGTTTATCTGAAGGTAAGCATAGGTTCCGTTGTACCGTACCTTGATATAAACCACTGAATAAATACTTGAATAATCCCTTCAAAAGTCCCAAGATAGACACAAAATATCCCAACGCCAAGACCTACATCCCAAGATCTTTTGGCAAATAACCAAGGATTGGTAAATATCTGCGTACATCGTAATGAGGCAGATGGTGGTGTGTGTTATCGAGAGCTGACATCAAGGCGTATATGTGACACAATAAGTAGACTTTTACGAATGTCGGCCTGGTTTTTGTATGCAATTAAAAACTGCGGTTCGGTTTCGCAGTAGCTCAGCAGAGCCTTCAGGAAAACTTGCCACAGCCCACGGGTTAACTGGATGGACTATGACAAGGAATTCCTGAATAAGAATTGAAGAAGGTAGTCTATAAAGAGGGTTGACCAACAAATTAATGAAGGGCGTGGAATGAAATCAAATTTAAGGAACATCTACAAGAAATAAAGATTTATAAATATATACAAAAGACGACGTATACAAATGATGGAAACGTGATATAGAAAGATATATTATAATAGAAAATAATCTGTATTAAGAAACACATCATTCAGGAGGAAACTGCATACATGGAAATGAATAAGGTAAGCAAGAAGGAGGAAAAGAACCGTGAGTGACAGAGAAACACAAAAACACAAATCAACAAAATATAATTATAAAACACAACTAAAACACACACACCCACCCACACACAAACACACACACACAGACACACACACAAACACATACACAAACACACACATCGCACACAACACACACACACACACACACACACACACACACACACACACACACACGTACGCGCACACACACACACACACACTTACACAACAAAACACACACACACACACATACACACACCACACACACACACACACACACCCCACACACACACACACACACACACACACAACTCACACACACACACTCACACACACACACACACACACAAAACACACACACCACACACTTACAAAACACACACACACACACACACACACACACACACACACACACACACACACACACACATCGCACACAACACACACACACACACACACACACACACACACACACACACACACACTAACACACACCCTCATGAAACAAAGGAACACCCGATGATCAAAAACACACAAAAACGAGAACAAAAGTCTCATTACAGCAAAACAAACCCCATAAAAAAAGACCACAACAACAACAAAAAACCCGAGATATATGAGCAAGGTGAGACAGCGATACAGGTGAATATATGAGGGGAGAAAAAAATGGAAACAAACTAAAACACATCCAGAAATAAGATAGATAGCTAATGGTTAATTAATAATAATTAATTAATCATGGGAAACCCGTTGGAGGGGCCCCCCGCCCAAACCGGGCATCCTTAAAAAGNGTTTCGGTTTCGCCACGGGTTACACCGGTGAATGACAGGTCTGAATAAGAATTGAAGAAGTAGTCTATAAAGAGTGTTGACCAGAAATAATGAAGGGCGTGGAATGAAATCAAATTAAGGAACATTACAAGAAATAAAGATTTATAAATATTATAAAAGACGACGTATACAAAAGATGGAAATGATATAGAAAGAATATTATAATAGAAAATAATCAGATTAAGATACAATACATCAGGAGGAAACTGATACATGGAAATAATAAAGTACACAACGAAGGATGGAAAAAGAAACCATGATGACAGAGAAACACAATAAACACAATTCAACAAACATAAATTATAAAACACAACTGAAAAACAACACACCCACCCACACACAAACACACACACACAGACACACACACAATACACATAACACAACACACACATCCACACAACCACACCACACACACACACACACACACAACACACAACACACAACCACACACACACACACACACACACCCACACCACACACACTACACACACACACACACACACACACACACACACACACACACACACAACACACACACACACACACACACACACACACACACACACACACACACACACACACACACACACACACACACACACACACACACACACACACACACACACACACACACACACACACACACACACACACACACACACACACACACACACACACACCACACACACACACACAACACACACACCACACACACACACACACACTAACACACACCCTCATGAAACAAAGGAACACCCGATGATCAAAAACACACAAAAACGAGAACAAAAGTCTCATTACAGCAAAACAAACACCATAAAAAAAGACCACAACAACAACAAAACAACAGGGATATATGAGAAAGGTGAGACAGCGATACAGGTGAATATATGAGGGGAGAAAAAAATGGAAACAAAACTAAAACACATCCAGAAATAAAGATAGATAGCTATTGGTTAATTAATAAATAATTAATTAATCATGGGGAACACTCGTTGGAGGGAGCGCCGAATCGCCAATCCTGAAGAGCATCCTACCATCCTACTCCGACCTGTATAGTCTACTACTCTTAAAAGTTCAAATATGGGGGACCAATAATGGCCCAGATCTAACTCCAAGCTGTACAACTCATAAAAGTTCCAAGATGAATGACCAACCATGGTCCAGATCTAACTCCAAGCTCTATTACCCGTAAAAGTTCCAAGATGATTGACCAACCACATCTAAGGATCTTACTCCAAGCTGTTCTACCCTTAAAAGTTGCAAGATAATGAGGACCAAATATGGACAGATTCCAATATGATGCACCTATCAATGACCAGATCCAACTCCCACATATTTGTTTTATACTGGAGGATAATAATTCTTATCCCTGAAACTGCGGGAGCAAATAATTTTTAGTGCCACCAGTGCGGGAATGTGAGAAAAACGTGATCATTACAGAATTGGATGCAAATCACATCAACATCAAGGTTGTAGAAATCTGCATCCGGCATTATATCTAATTTAACCCAAACGTATTGGGTTGAGGTATGGTTGTGGTTGGGAGTTGAAATAGCTGGGGCGAAGGGCAGCAAGTCGCTTGCGAGAGACGGTTGAGGTGAATTCAAGGGTGGCCCACATTGGGATTTTGTGTCCCAAGTTTAGACGGGATTAATTCATGTATTTATGCAATCGTTTATGTGAAGTAAGCATAGGTTCCGTTTGTACCGTACCTTGATATAAACCCCTGAATAATACTTGAATAATTCCTTCAAAGTCCCAGATAGACACAACAAAATATCACCAACGCCAAGACCTACATCCCAAGACTTTTGGCAAATAACCAAGATTGGTACATATCTGCGTACATCGTAATGAGGCAGATGGTGGTGTTGTGTTATCGGAGCTGGGACATCAAGGCGTATAGTGACACATAAGTAGATCTTTTACGAATTCGGCCTGGTTTTGTATGGCAATTGAATATGCGGTTTCGGTTTCGCAGTAGTCTCGCAGAGCCTCTAGGAAGGCCTTGCCCACAGCCAACGGGTTAACTGATGGACTTAGACAAAGGAATCCTGAATAGAATTGAAGAAGGTAGTCTATAAAGAGTGTTTGACCAAGAAATTAATGAATGGGCGTGGAATGAAATCAAATTTAAGGAACATCTACAAGAAATAAGATTTATCATATATATAAAGACGACGTATCACAACAGATGGAAACGTGATATAGAAGATATATTATAATAGAAATAATCAAGTATTATAGATACACATCATTCAGAGAAACTGCATACATGGAAATGAATAAGGTAAACAATAGGAGGCAAGAACATGAGTGACAGAGAAACACAAAACACAGATCAACAAATATATTATAAAACAACAACTAAACACACACCCCACCCAAACACAAACACACACACACAGACACACACACAAACCCATACACAAACACACACATCGCACACAACACCACACACACACACACACACACACACACACACACACACACACCACACACGTACACACACACACACACACACACACACTTACACACACAAACACACAACACACATACACACACCCACCCACACACACTACACACCACACACACCAACACACCACCACACACCACACACCAACTTCACAACACACACTCACGACACCACACACACACACACACCACACACACACACACACACCACACACACACACACACAACACACACACACAACCCCACACACACACACACACATCACAGCACACACACACACCACACAAACCACACACCACACACACACACACTACACACACCTCTGAACAAGGAACACCCTATGATCAAAACCACAAAAACAGAACAAAAGTCTCATACAGCAAAACAAACAACTATAAAAAAACCCACAACAACACAACAACAGGGATATATGGAAAGGTGAACGCGATACAGGTGATATTGAGGGGTAAAAAAAAAAATGGAAACAAAACTAAAACACATCCAGAAATAAAGATAGATAGCCTATGGTTTAATTAAATAAATATTAATTAATCAGTGGGGAACACTCGTTGGGAAGGAGCGCCGAATCGCCAATCCTGAAGAGCATCCTACCATCTACTCCGACCTGTATTCTACTCACTCTTGAAAAGTTCAAATATGGGGACCAATAATGGCCCGATCTAATTCAAGCTGTACAACTCTTAAAAGTTCCAAGATATGACCACCATGGTCCAGATCTAACTCCAAGCTCTTTCCCTTAAAAGTTCCCAAGATGATTGCCAACCACATCTAAGGATCTTCCTCCGCTGTTTCTACCCGTAAAAGTTGCAAGATAATGACGGCCCAAATATGGACCAGTTCCAATATGATGCAACTATCAATGAACCAGATCCCAACTCCCACATATTTGTTTTAATACTGGAGGATAATAATTTTATATCCTTGAAAACTGCGGAGCCCTTCAATTTTTGTGGCCACCAGTGCGGGAATGTGAGAAAACAGTGTCATTACAGAATTGAATGCAAATCACTCAACATCAAGGTTTTAGAATTTGCATCCGCATATATCTAATTTAACCCAAACGTACTTGTGTTGAGTTTTTATGGTTTGTGTTGGGAGTTGAAATAGCTGGGGCGAATGGTAGCAAATCGCTTGGAAGAGACTGTTGATGTGAATTCAAGGGTGCCGACACATTGGGAATTTTGTCCCAAGATTTAGACGGGATTATTCATGTATTTATGCAGGTCGTTCTATCTGTAGTAAAGCATAGGTTCCGTTTGTACCGTACCTTGATATAAACCACTGAATAAATCCTTGAATATCCCTTCAAAAGTCCCAGATAGCACAAAATATCCAAACGCCAAGACCTACATCCCCAAATCTTTTGGCCAATAACCAAGGATTGGAAATATCTGGTACATCGTAATGAGGCATATGGTGGTGTGTGTTATCGAGAGCTGACATCAAGGCGTATATTTGACACAATAAGTGACTTTTACGAATTTCGCCTGGTTGTTTGTATGCAATTGAAAACTGACTGCGTTCGGTTTCCGCAGTAGCTCAGCAGAGCCTCAGGAAAGCTTGCCACAGCCCACGGGTTACCTGGAATGGACTATGACAAGGAATTCCTGTATAGAATTGAGGAAGGTAGTCTATAAGAGTGTTGACCAAGAATTATGAAGGGCGTGGAATGAAATCAAATTTAAGGACATCTACAAGAAATAAGCTTTATAAATATTAGAAAGACGACGTATACAAAAAGTGGAAAGTGATATACAGACAGATATATTAATAATATAACATATCAGTATTAACATACACTCATTCAGGAGGAAACTGCATACATGGAAATGATAAGGTAAACAAGAAGGATGAAAGAACGTGAGTGACAGAGAAACACAAAAACACAAATCAACAAAAATATAATTATAAAACACAACTAAAACACACACACCCACCCACACACAAACACACACACACAGACACACACACAAACACATACACAAACACACACATCGCACACAACACACACACACACACACACACACACACACACACACACACACACACGTACGCGCACACACACACACACACACTTACACACACAAACACACACACACACACACACACACACACCACACACACACACACACACACACACACACACACACACCACACACACACACACACACACACTCACACACACACACACACACACACACACACACACACACACACACACACACACACACACACACACACACACACACACACACACAACACACACACACACACACACACACACACACACACACACACACACACACACACACACACACACTAACACACACCCTCATGAAACAAAGGAACACCCGATGATCAAAAACACACAAAAACGAGAACAAAAGTCTCATTACAGCAAAACAAACCCCATAAAAAAAAGACCACAACAACAACAAAACAACAGGGATATATGAGAAAGGTGAGACAGCGATACAGGTGAATATATGAGGGGAGAAAAAAATGGAAACAAAACTAAAACACATCCAGAAATAAAGATAGATAGCTAATGGTTAATTAATAAATAATTAATTAATCATGGGAAACACTCGTTGGAGGGAGCGCCGCATCGCCAATCCTGAAGAGCATCCTACCATACTACTCCGACCTGTATAGTCTACTACTCTTAAAAGTTCAAATATGGGGGACCAATAATGGCCCAGGTCTAACTCCAAGCTGTACAACTCTTAAAAGTTCCAAGAATGACCAACCATGGTCAGATCTAACTCCAAGGATCTATTACCCGTAAAAGTTTCCAAGTGATGACCAAAACCACATCTAAGATCTTACTCCAAGCTGTCTACCCTTAAAAGTTGCAAGATAACGACGGACCAAAATATGGGAACAGATTTCCAATATGATGCACCTATCAATGACCAGACCAAATTCCCACATATTTGTTTTAGACTGGAGGATAATAATTCTTATCCGAAACTGCGGAGCAATCAATTTTTAGTGCCACCAGGGCGGGAATGTGAGAAAAAACGTATGATCATTACAGAAATTTGGAATGCAACTCACATCAACACAAGGTTGTAGAAATCTGCATCCGGACCATATATCAATTTTAACCAAACGTATTGGGTTGAGGAATGGTTTGTGGTGGAGTTGAAAAGCTGGGGGCGAAGGGCAGCAAGTCGCTTGGGGGAGTACGGTTGAGGTGATTCAAGGGTGCCCACACATTGGGATATTGTCCCAAGATTTAGGACGGGATTATATCATGATTATGCAGTGTTCATCGGAAGGTAAGCATGTTCCGTTGTACCGTACCTTGATATAAACCACTGAATAAATATTGAATAATCCTTCAAAAGTCCAAGATAGACACAAAATATCCCAACGCCAAGAAGACCTACATCCCAAAGATCTTTTGGCAATTAACAAGGATTTGTAAATATCTGTGTACATCTAATGAGGCAGGATGTGTTGTGTGTGTTACGAGAGATGAAATCAAGGCGTATAGTGACACAAATTAAGTAGTACTTGTACGAAATGTCGGCATGGTTTTTGTATGCAATTGACAAACTTGCGGTTTCGGGTTCGCAGAGCCTCAGCAGAGCCTTCAGGAAGGTTTGCCACAGCCCCACGGGTTATCCTGGATGGACTATGACAAGGAATTCGCGAATAAGAATTGAAGAAGGTAGTCTACTAAAGAGGTTGACCAAGAAATTAGATGAAGGGCGTGGAATGAAATCAAATTTAAGGAACATCTACAAGAAATAAAGATTATAAATATATATAAAAGACGACGTATACAAAAGATGGAAAACGTGATATAGAAAGAATATTATATAGAAAATAATCAGTATTTAGATACACATCATTCAGGAGGAAAAACTGCGTACATGGAAATGAATAATGGTAAACAATAAGGAGGAAAAGAACCATGAGTGACAGAGAAACACAAAAACACAAATCAACAAAATATAATTATAAAACACAACTAAAACACACACACCCACCCACACACAAACACACACACACAGACACACACACAAACACATACACAAACACACACATCCCACACAACACACACACACACACACACACACACACACACACACACACACACACACACACACACACACACACACACACACACACAACACACACACACACACACACACACCAAACACACAACACACACACACACACACACACACACACACACACACACACACACACAAAACACACACACACACACACACACACACACACACACACACACACACACACACACACACACACACACACACACACACACACACACACACACACACACACACACACACACACACACACACACACACACACACACACACACACACACACACACACACACACACACACACTAACACACACCCTCATGAAACAAAGGAACACCCGATGATCAAAAACACACAAAAACGAGAACAAAAGTCTCATTACAGCAAAACAAACACCATAAAAAAAAGACCACAACAACAACAAAACAACAGGGATATATGAGAAAGGTGAGACAGCGATACAGGTGAATATATGAGGGGAGAAAAAATGGAAACAAAACTAAAACACATCCAGAAATAAAGATAGATAGCTAATGGTTAATTAATAAATAATTAATTAATCATGGGGAACACTCGTTGGAGGAGCGCCAATCGCCAATCCTGAAGAGCATCCTACCATCCTACTCCGACCTGTATAGTCTACTACTCTTAAAAGTTCAAATATGGGGGACCAATAATGGCCCAGATCTAACTCCAAGCTGTACAACTCTTAAAAGTTCCAAGATGAATGACCAACCATGGTCCAGATCTAACTCCAAGCTCTATTACCCGTAAAAGTTCCAAGATGATTGACCAACCACATCTAAGGATCTTACTCCAAGCTGTTCTACCCTTAAAAGTTGCAAGATAATGACGGACCAAATATGGACCAGATTCCAATATGATGCACCTATCAATGACCAGATCCAACTCCCACATATTTGTTTTATACTGGAGGATAATAATTCTTATCCCTGAAACTGCGGGAGCAAATCAATTTTTAGTGCCACCAGTGCGGGAATGTGAGAAAAACGATGATCATTACAGAATTGGATGCAAATCACATCAACATCAAGGTTGTAGAAATCTGCATCCGGCATTATATCTAATTTTAACCCAAACGTATTGGGTTGAGGTATGGTTGTGGTTGGGAGTTGAAATAGCTGGGGCGAAGGGCAGCAAGTCGCTTGCGAGAGACGGTTGAGGTGAATTCAAGGGTGCCACACATTGGGATTTTGTCCCAAGATTTAGACGGGATTATTCATGTATTTATGCAGTCGTTTATCTGAAGGTAAGCATAGGTTCCGTTGTACCGTACCTTGATATAAACCACTGAATAAATACTTGAATAATCCCTTCAAAAGTCCCAAGATAGACACAAAATATCCAACGCAAGACCTACATCCCAAGATCTTTTGGCAAATAACCAAGGATTGGTAAATATCTGCGTACATCGTAATGAGGCAGATGGTGGTGTGTGTTATCGAGAGCTGACATCAAGGCGTATATGTGACACAATAAGTAGACTTTTACGAATGTCGGCCTGGTTTTTGTATGCAATTGAAAACTGCGGTTTCGGTTTCGCAGTAGCTCAGCAGAGCCTTCAGGAAAGGCTTGCCACAGCCCACGGGTTAACTGGATGGACTATGAAAAGGGAAATTTCCTGAATAAGAATTGAAGAAGGTAGTCTATAAAGAGTGTTGACCAAGAAATTAATGAAGGGCGTGGAATGAAATCAAATTTAAGGAACATCTACAAGAAATAAAGATTTATAAATATATATATAAAAGACGACGTATACAAAAGATGGAAACGTGATATAGAAAGATATATTATAATAGAAAATAATCAGTATTAAGATACACATCATTCAGGAGGAAACTGCATACATGGAAATGAATAAGGTAAACAAGAAGGAGGAAAAGAACCATGAGTGACAGAGAAACATAAAAAAAACAAATCAACAAAATATAATTATAAAACACAACTAAAACACACACACCCACCCACCACAAACACACACACACACACACACACACAAACACATACACAAACACACACATCGCACACAACACACACACACACAACACACACACACACACACACAACCACACACACGTACACACACACCACACACCCCACACACTTACACACACAAACACACACAACACATACAACACACCACACACACAACACACACACACACACACACACACACACACACACACACACACAACCACACACACACACCACAAACACAACTCACACACACCACACCACACACACACACACACACACACACACACACACACACACACACACACACACACACACACACACACACACACACACACACACACACACCACACACACACACACACACACACACACACACACACACACACACACACACACACACACACACACACACTAACACACACCCTCATGAAACAAAGGAACACCGATGATCAAAAACACACAAAAACGAGAACAAAAGTCTCATTACAGCAAAACAAACACCATAAAAAAAAGACCACAACAACAACAAAACAACAGGGATATATGAGAAAGGTGAGACAGCGATACAGGTGAATATATGAGGGGAGAAAAAAATGGAAACAAAACTAAAAACACATCCAGAAATAAAGATAGATAGCTATGGTTAATTAATAAATAATTAATTAATCATGGGGAAACATCGTTGGAAGGAGCGCCGAATCGCCAATCCTGAAGAGCATCCTACCATCCTACTCCGACCTGTATAGTCTACTACTCTTAAAAGTTCAAATATGGGGGACCAATAATGGCCCAGATCTAACTCCAAGCTGTACAACTCTTAAAAGTTCCAAGATGAATGACCAAAACCATGGTCCAGATCTAACTCCAAGCTCTATACCGTAAAGTTCCAAGATGATTGACCAACCACATCTAAGGATCTTACTCCAAGCTGTTCTACCCTTAAAAGTTGCAAGATAATGAGGACCAAATATGGACCAGATTCCAATATGATGCACCTATCAATGACCAGATCCAACTCCCACATATTTGTTTTATACTGGAGGATAATNATCCAGAAATAAAGATGATAGCTATGGTTAATTAATAAATAATTAATTAATCATGGGAAACACTCGTTGGAGGGAGCGCCGCATCGCCAATCCTGAAGAGCATCCTACCATACTACTCCGACCTGTATAGTCTACTACTCTTAAAAGTTCAAATATGGGGGACCAATAATGGCCCAGATCTAACTCCAAGCTGTACAACTCTTAAAAGTTCCAAGATGAATGACCAACCATGGTCCAGATCTAACTCCAAGCTCTATTACCCGTAAAAGTTCCAAGATGATTGACCAACCACATCTAAGGATCTTACTCCAAGCTGCTCTACCCTTAAAAGTTGCAAGATAATGACGGACCAAATATGGACCAGATTCCAATATGATGCACCTATCAATGACCAGATCCAACTCCCACATATTTGTTTTATACTGGAGGATAATAATTCTTATCCCTGAAACTGCGGGAGCAAATCAATTTTTAGTGCCACCAGTGCGGGAATGTGAGAAAAACGATGATCATTACAGAATTGGATGCAAATCACATCAACATCAAGGTTGTAGAGATCTGCATCCGACATTATATCTAATTTTAACCCAAACGTATTGGGTTGAGGTATGGTTGTGGTTGGGAGTTGAAATAGCTGGGGCGAAGGGCAGCAAGTCGCTTGCGAGAGACGGTTGAGGTGAATTCAAGGGTGCCACACATTGGGATTTTGTCCCAAGATTTAGACGGGATTATTCATGTATTTATGCAGTCGTTTATCTGAAGGTAAGCATAGGTTCCGTTGTACCGTACCTTGATATAAACCACTGAATAAATACTTGAATAATCCCTTCAAAAGTCCCAAGATAGACACAAAATATCCCAACGCCAAGACCTACATCCCAAGATCTTTTGGCAATTAACCAAGGATTGGTAAATATCTGCGTACATCGTAATGAGGCAGATGGTGGTGTGTGTTATCGAGAGCTGACATCAAGGCGTATATGTGACACAATAAGTAGACTTTTACGAATGTCGGCCTGGTTTTTGTATGCAATTGAAAACTGCGGTTTCGGTTTCGCAGTAGCTCAGCAGAGCCTTCAGGAAGGCTTGCCACAGCCCACGGGTTATCTGGATGGACTATGACAAGGAATTCCTGAATAAGAATTGAAGAAGGTAGTCTATAAAGAGTGTTGACCAAGAAATTAATGAAGGGCGTGGAATGAAATCAAATTTAAGGAACATCTACAAGAAATAAAGATTTATATATATATATATAAAAGACGACGTATACAAAAGATGGAAACGTGATATAGAAAGATATATTATAATAGAAAATAATCAGTATTAAGATACACATCATTCAGGAGGAAACTGCGTACATGGAAATGAATAAGGTAAACAATAAGGAGGAAAAGAACCATGAGTGACAGAGAAACACAAAAACACAAATCAACAAAATATAATTATAAAACCAACTAAAACACACACACCCACCCACACACAACACACACACACAGACACACACACAAACACATACACAAACACACACATCGCACAAAACACACACACACACACACACACACACACACACACACACACACACACACACACACACACACACACACACACACACACACACACACACACACACACACACACACACACACACACACACACACACACAACACACACACACACACACACACACACACACACACACACACACACACAACACACACCACACACACACACACACACACACACACACACACACACACACACACACACACACACACACACACACACACACACACACACACACACACACACACACACACACACACACACACACACCACACACACACACACACACACACACACACTAACACTAACACACACCCTCATGAAACAAAGGAACACCCGATGATCAAAAACACACAAAAACGAGAACAAAAGTCTCATTACAGCAAAATAAACACCATAAAAAAAAGACCACAACAACAACAAAACAACAGGGATATATGAGAAAGGTGAGACAGCGATACAGGTGAATATATGAGGGGAGAAAAAAATGGAAACACAACTAAAACACATCCAGAAATAAAGATAGATAGCTATTGGTTAATTAATAAATAATTAATTAATCATGGGGAACACTCGTTGGAAGGAGCGCCGAATCGCCAATCCTGAAGAGCATCCTACCATCCTACTCCGACCTGTATAGTCTACTACTCTTAAAAGTTCAAATATGGGGGACCAATAATGGCCCAGATCTAACTCCAAGCTGTACAACTCTTAAAAGTTCCAAGATGAATGACCAACCATGGTCCAGATCTAACTCCAAGCTCTATTACCCGTAAAAGTTCCAAGATGATTGACCAACCACATCTAAGGATCTTACTCCAAGCTGTTCTACCCTTAAAAGTTGCAAGATAATGACGGACCAAATATGGACCAGATTCCAATATGATGCACCTATCAATGACCAGATCCAACTCCCACATATTTGTTTTATACTGGAGGATAATAATTCTTATCCCTGAAACTGCGGGAGCAAATCAATTTTTAGTGCCACCAGTGCAGGAATGTGAGAAAAACGATGATCATTACAGAATTGGATGCAAATCACATCAACATCAAGGTTGTAGAGATCTGCATCCGACATTATATCTAATTTTAACCCAAACGTATTGGGTTGAGGTATGGTTGTGGTTGGGAGTTGAAATAGCTGGGGCGAAGGGCAGCAAGTCGCTTGCGAGAGACGGTTGAGGTGAATTCAAGGGTGCCACACATTGGGATTTTGTCCCAAGATTTAGACGGGATTATTCATGTATTTATGCAGTCGTTTATCTGAAGGTAAGCATAGGTTCCGTTGTACCGTACCTTGATATAAACCACTGAATAAATACTTGAATAATCCCTTCAAAAGTCCCAAGATAGACACAAAATATTCCAACGCCAAGACCTACATCCCAAGATCTTTTGGCAAATAACCAAGGATTGGTAAATATCTGCGTACATCGTAATGAGGCAGATGGTGGTGTGTGTTATCGAGAGCTGACATCAAGGCGTATATGTGACACAATAAGTAGACTTTTACGAATGTCGGCCTGGTTTTTGTATGCAATTGAAAACTGCGGTTTCGGTTTCGCAGTAGCTCAGCAGAGCCTTCAGAAAGGCTTGCCACAGCCCACGGGTTAACTGGATGGACTATGACAAGGAATTCCTGAATAAGAATTGAAGAAGGTAGTCTATAAAGAGTGTTGACCAAGAAATTAATGAAGGGCGTGGAATGAAATCAAATTTAAGGAACATGTACAAGAAATAAAGATTTATAAATATATATAAAAGACGACGTATACAAAAGATGGAACGTGATATAGAAAGATATATTATAATAGAAAATAATCAGTATTAAGATACACATCATTCAGGAGGAAACTGCATACATGGAAATGAATAAGGTAAACAAGAAGGAGGAAAAGAACCATGAGTGACAGAGAAACACAAAAACACAAATCAACAAAATATAATTATAAAACACAACTAAAACACACACACCCACCCACACACAAACACACACACACAGACACACACACAAACACATTACACAAACACACACATCGCACACAACACACAACACACACCACACACACACCCACACACACACACACACTTACACGCACACACACACACACACACTTAAACACACAACACACACACACACATACACACACCACCACACACACACACCACACACACACACACACACACACACAACACACACAACTCACCCACACACACTCCACACACCACCACACACCACACCACACACACACACACCCACACACACACACACACACCCACACCACACACACACACAACACATACACACACACACACACACACACACACACACACTACCACACACCCTCATGAAACAAAGGAACACCCGATGATCAAACCCACACAAAAACGAGAACAAAAGTCTCATTACAGCAAACAAATACCATAAAAAAAAGACCAAACAACAACCCAAAACAACAGGATTATATTGAAGAAAAGGTTAGACAGCGATACGGTGGAATTAATATGAGGGGGAGTAAAAATGGAAAAAAACTAAAACACATCAGAAAAATAAAGATGATAGCTATTTGGTTTAATTTAATAATATTAATTAATCATGGGCACTACTCGTTAGGAAGGAGCGCGCATCGCCAATCCTGAAGAGCATCCTACCATCACTACTCCGACCTGGAATAGTCTACTACTCTTAAAAGTTCAAATATGGGGGACCAATAATGGCCCAGATCTAACTCCAAGCTGTACAACTCTTAAAAGTTCCAAGATGAATGATCCAACCATGGTCCCAGAATCTAACTCCAATCTCTATTACCCGTAAGTTCCAAGATATGACAAACCACATCTAATGGATCTAACTCCGCTTGTTTTAACACCTTTAAAAGTTGCAAGATAATACGGACCCCAAATATGTACCAGATTCCAATATGATAGCACTATCAATGACCAGATCACAAGCTCCCACAATATTGTTTTATACCGGAGGAATAATAATTTTTATCCCTGAAACTGCGGGATCAAATCATTTTTTAGTGCCACCAAGTGCGGGAATGTTGAGAACAACAGTGATCATTACAGAATTGGATGCAAATCACATCAACATCAAGGTTGTAGAAATCTGCATCCGCATTATATCTAATTTAACCCAAACGTATTTGGTTGATGTATGGTTGTGGTTGGAGTTGAAATAGCCTGGGCTAAGGGTACAAGTCGCTTGCGAGAGACGGTTGAGGTGAATTCAAGGGTCCACACATTGGGATTTTGTCCCAAGATTTGACGGGATTATTCCTGTATTTATGCGTCGTTTATCTGAAGGTAAAGCATGGTTCCCGTTGTACCGTACCTTGATATAACCACTGACTAAATACCTTAATAATCCCTTCAGCAGTCCAAGATAAACCAAAATATCCAAACTCCAAGACCTACATCCCCAGATCTTTTGGCAAATAACCAAGGATTGGTAAATATCTGCGTACATCGTAAGGAGGCAGATGGTGGTGTGTGTTCTCGAGAGCTGACCATCAAGGCGTATATGTACACAATAGGTAGACTTTTACGAATGGCGCCTGGTTTTTTTGTATGCAATTGAAAACTTGCGGTTCGGTTTCGCAGGAGCCAGCAGAGCCTTCAGAGGCTTGGGCCACAGCCCACGGGTTAACTGATGGACTATGACAAGGAATTCCTGAATAAGATTGAAGACGGTAGTCAATAAAGAAGTGTTTGACCAAGAGAATTATGAAGGGCGTTGGAATGAAATCAAATTTAAGGAACATCTACAAGAATAAAGATTTATAAATATTATAAAAGACACTATACAAAAGATGGACGTGATTAATAAGAAGAATATATTATAATAAAAATATCAGTTATTAAGAACACATCAGTCAGGAGGAAACTGCATACATGAAAATGAATAAGGTAAACAAGAAGTATGAAAAGAACCGTGAGTGACAGAGAAACCAAAAACACAATCACAAAATATAATTATAAAACACAACTAAAACACACACACCCACCACACACAATACACACACACACCAGACCACCCCACCCCCCCAAAAAAAAAAACCCCAAAACACATTACACAAACACACACATGCACACAACACACACACCACACACACCCACACACACACACACACACACACACGCACACGTACACGCACAACACACACACACACACTACAACACAAACACACACACACACATAAACACCACACACACACACACACAACACACACCCACACAACACACACAACTACACACACACACCTCACACACACACACACACACACACACACACACACACACACACACAACACACACACACACACACACACACACACACACACACACACACACCACACACACACACACACACACCACACACACACACACACTAATACACACCCTCATGAAACAAAGGAACACCCGATGATCCAAAACACACAAAGACGAGAACAAAAGTCTCATTACAGCAAAACAAACACCATAAAAAAAAGACCACAACAACAACAAAACAACAGGGATATATGAGAAAGGTGAGACAGCGATACAGGGGAATATATGAGGGGAGAAAAAAATGGAAACAAACTAAAACACATCCAGAAATAAAGATAGATAGCTAATGGTTAATTAATAAATAATTAATTAATCATGGGGAACACTCGTTGGAGGGAGCGCCGCATCGCCAATCCTGAAGAGCATCCTACCATCCTACTCCGACCTGTATAGTCTACTACCCTTAAAAGTTCAAATATGGGGGACCAATAATGGCCCAGATCTAACTCCAAGCTGTACAACTCTTAAAAGTTCCAAGATGAATGACCAACCATGGTCCAGATCTAACTCCAAGCTCTATTACCCGTAAAAGTTCCAAGATGATTGACCAACCACATCTAAGGATCTTACTCCAAGCTGCTCTACCCTTAAAAGTTGCAAGATAATGACGGACCAAATATGGACCAGATTCCAATATGATGCACCTATCAATGACCAGATCCAACTCCCACATATTTGTTTTATACTGGAGGATAATAATTCTTATCCATGAAACTGCGGGATTAAATCAATTTTTAGTGCCACCAGTGCGGGAATGTGAGAAAAACGATGATCATTACAGAATTGGATGCAAATCACATCAACATCAAGGTTGTAGAAATCTGCATCCGGCATTATATCTAATTTTAACCCAAACGTATTGGGTTGAGGTATGGTTGTGGTTGGGAGTTGAAATAGCTGGGGCGAAGGGCAGCAAGTCGCTTGCGAGAGACGGTTGAGGTGAATTCACGGGTGCCACACATTGGGATTTTGTCCGAAGATTTAGACGGGATTATTCATGTATTTATGCAGTCGTTTATCTGAAGGTAGGCATAGGTTCCGTTGTACCGTACCTTGATATAAACCACTGAATAAATACTTGAATAATTCCTTCAAAAGTCCCAAGATAGACACAAAATATCCCACGCCAAGACCTACATCCCAAGATCTTTTGGCAAATAACCAAGGATTGGTAAATATCTGCGTACATCGTAATGAGGCAGATGGTGGTGTGTGTTATCGAGAGCTGACATCAAGGCGTATATGTGACACAATAAGTAGACTTTTACGAATGTCGGCCTGGTTTTTGTATGCAATTGAAAACTGCGTTTTCGGTTTCGCAGTAGCTCAGCAGAGCCTCTAGAAAGGCTTGCCACAGCCCACGGGTTAACTGGATGGACTATGACAAGGAATTCCTGAATAAGAATTGAAGAAGGTAGTCTATAAAGAGTGTTGACCAAGAAATTAATGAAGGGCGTGGAATGAAATCAAATTTAAGGAACATCTACAAGAAATAAAGATTTATAAATATATATAAAGACGACGTATAAAAAGATGGAAACGTGATATAGAAAGATATATTATAATAGAAAATAATCAGTATTAAGATACACATCATTCAGAGGAAACTGCATACATGGAAATGAATAAGGTAAACAAGAAGGAGGAAAAGAACCATGAGTGACAGAGAAACACAAAAACACAAATCAACAAATATAATTATAAAACCACAACTAAAACACACACACCCACCCACACACAAACACACACACAAGACACACACACAAACACATACACAAACCACACATCGCACACACACACACACCACACAACACACACACACACACACACACACACTACGACACACACACACACACACCACTTACACACACAACACACACACACCAAACACCACACCACACACCACACACACACACACACACACACACACACACACACACACCACAACCACACACACACACTCACACACACACACACACACCACACACACACACACACACACACACACACACACACACACACCACACACACACACACACACACCACACACACACCACACACCACACAACACACACACACACACAACACACACACACACACACACACACACACACACACACACACACACTAACACACACCCTCATGAAACAAAGGAACACCCGATGATCAAAAACACACAAAAACGAGAACAAAAGTCTCATTACAGCAAAACAAACACCATAAAAAAAAGACCACAACAACAACAAAACAACAGGGATATATGAGAAAGGTGAGACAGCGATACAGGTGAATATATGAGGGGAGAAAAAAATGGAAACAAAACTAAAACACATCCAGAAATAAAGATAGATAGCTATTGGTTAATTAATAAATAAATAATTAATCATGGGGAACACTCGTTGGAAGGAGCGCCGAATCGCCAATCCTGAAGAGCATCCTACCATCCTACTCCGACCTGTATAGTCTACTACTCTTAAAAGTTCAAATATGGGGGACCAATAATGGCCCAGATCTAACTCCAAGCTGTACAACTCTTAAAAGTTCCAAGATGAATGACCAACCATGGTCCAGATCTAACTCCAAGCTCTATTACCCGTAAAAGTTCCAAGATGATTGACCAACCACATCTAAGGATCTTACCCAAGCTGTTACTACCCTTAAAAGTTGCAAGATAATGACGGACCATATATGGACCAGATTCCAATATGATGCACCTATCAATGACCAGATCCAACTCCCACATATTTGTTTTATACTGGAGGATAATAATTCTTATCCTGAAACTGCGGAGAAATCAATTTTTAGTGCCACCAGTGCGGGAATGTGAGAAAAAACGATGATCATTACAGAATTGGATGCAAATCACATCAACATCAAGGTTGTAGAAATCTGCATCCGGCATTATATCTAATTTTAACCCAAACGTATTGGGTTGAGGTATGGTTGTGGTTGGGAGTTGAAAAAGCTGGGGCGAAGGGCAGCAAGTCGCTTGCGAGAGACGGTTGAGGTGAATTCAGGGTGCCACACATTGGGATTTTGTCCCAAGATTTAGACGGGATTATTCATGTATTTATGCAGTCGTTTATCTGAAGGTAAGCATAGGTTCCGTTGTACCGTACCTTGATATAAACCACTGAATAAATACTTGAATAATTCCTTCAAAAGTCCCAAGATAGACACAAAATATCCCAACGCCAAGACCTACATCCCAAGATCTTTTGGCAAATAACCAGGATTGGTAAATATCTGCGTACATCGTAATGAGGCAGATGGTGGTGTGTGTTATCGAGAGCTGACATCAAGGCGTATATGTGACACAATAAGTAGACTTTTACGAATGTCGGCCTGGTTTTTGTATGCAATTGAAAACTGCGGTTTCGGTTTCGCAGTAGCTCAGCAGAGCCTCTAGAAAGGCTTGCCACAGCCCACGGGTTAACTGGATGGACTATGACAAGGAATTCCTGAATAAGAATTGAAGAAGGTAGTCTATAAAGAGTGTTGACCAAGAAATTAATGAAGGGCGTGGAATGAAATCAAATTTAAGGAACATCTACAAGAAATAAAGATTTATAAATATATATAAAGGACGACGTATACAAAAGATGGAAACGTGATATAGAAAGATATATTATAATAGAAAATAATCAGTATTAAGATACACATCATTCAGGAGGAAACTGCATACATGGAAATGAATAAGGTAAACAAGAAGGAGGAAAAGAACCATGAGTGACAGAGAAACACAAAACACAAATCAACAAAATATAATTATAAAACACAACTAAAACACACACACCCCCCACCACAACACACACCACAGCACACACACAAACACATCACAAACCACACATCGACACAAACACACACAACCACACACACACCACCACACACACACACACACACACACACACACACACTACACACACACACACACCACACACACACTACACACACACACACACACACCACCCCACACACACACACCACACACAACACACACACACACACACACACCACACCAACACACACACACACACCACACACACCACACACACACACCACACACACACACACACACACACACACACACACACACAACACACACACACACACACACACACACACACACACAACACACACACCCCATGAACACACACAACACCACATGACAAAACACCACAAAAACAGAACAAACACCATTACACACAACACACAAACACCATAAAAAAGACCCACAACAACAAAACAACACGCGATATGAAAAGTGACACAGGATACAGAATATATGAAGCAAAAAAATGGAAAAAACCAAAACAATCCAGAAAAAGAAGATAGCTATGTAATAAAAATATAATAATCAGGGAACACTGTTGGAAGGAGCGCCGAAATGAATCTGAGAAACAAATCTAACCACTCCGACATAGTCTATATCTTAAAGTAATTGGGGGAAATAATATAATTAATCAGGGAAACCATCCGATGGAAGGACCAAATCGGTCCAATCACTCCAAGTCATTCCTAATTTCCTATTGACCAACCACTATCTAAGATCATATCCAAAGCTGATCTCTAACCCTTAAAAGTTCCAAGATGAATGACGGAACCCAAGTCTATGGACCCGAAATTCCAAGATGATTGCAAACCCCATCAAGGATCTTACTCCAACTCCCCTAAATTCGATATGAGAAATTGATTCCATGATGCCAGCGATCAATCCCCAATTTTTTATCCAAATGCGGAGCAAATCAA
>JACEEZ010020272.1:42737-70237 GCA_016584305.1 Chionoecetes opilio
AAACATGTCTTAGATTATCATCACATCACATCAAGTTGTAGAAATTGCATCCGGCATTATATCTAATTTTAACCCAAACGTATTGGGTTGAGGTATGGTTGTGGTTGGGAGTTGAAATAGCTGGGGCGAAGGGCAGCAAGTCGCTTGCGAGAGACGGTTGAGGTGAATTCAAGGGTGCCACACATTGGGATTTTGTCCCAAGATTTAGACGGGATTATTCATGTATTTATGCAGTCGTTTATCTGAAGGTAAGCATAGGTTCCGTTGTACCGTACCTTGATATAAACCACTGAATAAATACTTGAATAATCCCTTCAAAAGTCCAAAGATAGACACAAAATATCCCAACGCCAAGACCTACATCCCAAGATCTTTTGGCAAATAACCAAGGATTGGTAAATATCTGCGTACATCGTAATGAGGCAGATGGTGGTGTGTGTTATCGAGAGCTGACATCAAGGCGTATATGTGACACAATAAGTAGACTTTTACGAATGTCGGCCTGGTTTTTGTATGCAATTGAAAACTGCGGTTTCGGTTTCGCAGTAGCTCAGCAGAGCCTTCAGGAAGGCTTGCCACAGCCCACGTTGTAACTGGATGGACTATGACAAGGAATTCCTGAATAAGAATAGAAGAAGGTAGTCTATAAAGAGTGTTGACCAAGAAATTAATGAAGGGCGTGGAATGAAATCAAATTTAAGGAACATCTACAAGAAATAAAGATTTATAAATATATATAAAAACGACGTATACAAAAATGGAAACGTGATATAGAAAGATATATTATAATAGAAAATAATCAGTATTAACATACACATCATTCAGGAGGAAACTGCATACATGGAAATGAATAAGGTAAACAAGAAGGAGGAAAAGAACCGTGAGTGACAGAGAAACACAAAAACACAAATCAACAAAATATAATTATAAAACACAACTAAAACACACACACCCACCCACACACAAACACACACACACAGACACACACACAAACACATACACAAACACACACATCGCACACAACACACACACACACACACACACACACACACACACACACACACACCACACACTACCACACACACACACACACACTTACACACACAACACACACACACACACACACACACACCAACACACACACACCACACACACACACACACACACACACACACACACACACAACTCACACACACACCACACACACACACACACACACACACACACACACACACACCACACACACACACACACACACACACACACACAACACACACACACACACACACACACACCACACACACCACACACACACACTAACACACACCCTCATGAAACAAAGGAACACCCGATGATCAAAACACACAAAAACGAGAACAAAGTCTCATTACAGCAAAACAAACACCATAAAAAAAGACCACAACAACAAAACAACAGGGATATTGAGAAAGGTGAGACAGCGATACAGGTGAATATATGAGGGGAGAAAAAATGGAAACAAAACTAAAACACATCCAGAAATAAAGATAGATAGCTATGGTTAATTATATAATAATTAATTAATCATGGGGAACACTCGTTGGAGGGAGCGCCGCATCGCCAATCCTGAAGAGCATCCTACCATCCTACTCCGACCTGTATAGTCTACTACTCTTAAAAGTTCAAATATGGGGACCAATAATGGCCCAGATCTAACTCCAAGCTGTACAACTCTTAAAAGTTCCAAGTGAATGACCAACCATGGTCCAGATCTAACTCCAAGCTCTATTTACCCGTAAAAGTTCCAAGATGATTGACAACCACATCTAAGATCTTACTCCAAGCTGTTCTACCCTTAAAGTTGCAAGATAATGACGACCAATATGGACCAGATTCCATATGATGCACCTATCAATGACCAGATCCAACTCCCACATATTTGTTTATACTGGAGATATAATTCTTATCCCTGTAAACTGGCGGTAGCAATCAATTTTTTAGTGCCAACCTAGTGCGGGAATATGAGAAAAACAGTGATCATTACAAATTTGGATGCAAATCAGCATCAACACTCAAGGTTGTAGAAATTGCATCCGGCATTATACTAATTTTAACCCAAACGTATTGGGTTGAGTTATGGTTGTGGTTGGAGTTGAAATAGCTGGGGCGAAGGGCAGCAAGTCGCTTGCGAAGAGACGTTGAGGTGAATTCCAAGGTGGCCACACATTGGGATTTTTCCTCAAGATTTAGACGGGATTATTCATGTATTTCGCAGTCGTTTATCTGAAGTAGCATAGGTTCCGTTTGTACCGGACCTTGATATAAGACCACTGGAAAAAAATTAATACTTGAATAATCCCTTCAAAAGTCCCAATATGACACAAAGATCCCAACGCCAAGACCTCATCCCAAGATCTTTTTGGGCAAATAACCAAGGATTGGTAAAATATCTGCGTACATCGTAGTTTAGGCAGATGGTGGTGTGTGTTATCGAGAGCTGACAATCAAGGCGTATATGTTACCAATAAGTAGACTTTTACGAATGTCGGCCTGGTTTTTGTATGCAATTGAAAACTGCGGTTTCGGTTTCGCAGTAGCTCAGCAGAGCCTTCAGGAAGGCTTGCCACAGCCCACGGGTTAACTGGATGGACTATGACAAGGAATTCCTGAATAAGAATTGAAGAAGGTAGTCTATAAAGAGTGTTGACCAAGAAATTAATGAAGGGCGTGGAATGAAATCAAATTTAAGGAACATCTACAAGAAATAAAGATTTATAAATATATATAAAAGACGACGTATACAAAAGATGGAAACGTGATATAGAAAGATATATTATAATAGAAAATAATCAGTATTAAGATACACATCATTCAGGAGGAAACTGCATACATGGAAATGAATAAGGTAAACAAGAAGGAGGAAAAGAACCATGAGTGACAGAGAAACACAAAAACACAAATCAACAAAATATAATTATAAAACACAACTAAAACACACACACCCACCCACACACAAACACACACACACAGACACACACACAAACACATACACAAACACACACATCGCACACAAACACACACACACACACACACACACACACACACACACACACACACACACGTACCACACCACACACACACACACACACAACACACACACAAACACACACACACACACAACAACACCACACACACACACCCCCCACACACACACACACACACACACACACACACACACACACAACACACACACACCACACACACACACACACACACACACACACACACACAACACACACACACACACACACACACACACACACACACACACACACACACACCACACACACACACACACACACCACACCACAACACACACACCACACACACACACACAATAACACACCACATCATGAAACAAAAGGAACACTCGATGATCAAAAACACACAAAAAACGAGAACAAAAGTCTCACAAAACAGCAAAAACAAACACCATAAAAAAAGGACCACAAACATACAACAAAAAAAACAGGTGGAATATGAGACAAGGTGAGACAGCGGATACAGGTTGAATATATGAGGGGAGAAAAAAATGGAAACAAAACTAAAACATCCCAAAATAAAGATAGATTACTTAATGGTAATTAATAAAAATTAAGTAAATGGGGATACTCGGGAGGGAGCGCCGCATCTGCAACCGAAGAGCATCCTCCATCCTACTCCGACCTGTATAGTCTATACTCTTAAAAGTTCCAAAATATGGGGGACCAAATAATGGCCCAGATTCTAACTCCAAGCTGTACAACTTCTTAAAAAGACAAGATGAATGGACCAACCATGTCCAGATCTTAACTCCAAGCTCTATTACCCGAAAAGTTCCAAGATGATTGACAAACCACCATCTAAGGATATTACTCCAAGCGCTCTACCCTAAGATGTGCAGATAATAGAAGACTGGACCCAATAGGACCAGATTCCAATATGAGCACCTATCCCATGACAGATCAACTCCCACAATTGGTTTTATACTGGAGGATATAATTTTATCCCTGAAACGCGGGAGCAAATACATTTTTAGTGCCACCAGTGCGGGAAGTGAGAAAAAACGATGATCATACAGAATGGGATGCAAATCAACATCAACATCAAGGTTGTAGAAGAATTTGCCATCCGGCATTATATCTTAATATTAACCCAAAAAGGATGGGGTGAGGTATGGTTGTGGTTGGGAGTTGAAACATAGCTGGGGCGAAGGGTAGCAAAGTCGCTTGCGATGAGACGTGAGGTGAATACAAGGGTGACCACCATTGGGATTTGTCCCAAGATTTTAGACGGGATTAGTCATGTATTTAGCAGTCGTTTATCTGAAGGTAAGCATATGTTCCGTTGTACCGTACCTGATATAAACCACTGAAAAATACTTGAATAATCTCTTCAAAAAGCCCAAGATAGACACAAATATCCCAAAGGCCCAAAGACCTACATCCAAGATCTTTTGGCAAATAACCAAGGATTGGTCAAATAATGCTGGGTACGAAGTAAATGAGGCAGATGGTGGTGTGCTTGTTATCGAGAGCTGACATCAAGGCGTATATGTGACACAATAAGTAGACTTTTACGAAGGTCGGCAGGGTTTTTGTATGCAAGTGAAAACTGCGGTTTTTTCGGTTTGCAGTAGCCATCAGAGCCTTCAGGAAGGCGCCAAAGCCCACGGGTTAACTGGAAGGACTATGACAAGGAATTCTGAATAAGAATTAGGAAGGTAGTTATAAGAGTGTTGACCAAGAAAATTAATGAAGGGCGTGGAATGAAACCAAATTTAAGGAACATCTACAAGAAATAAAGATTTATAAAAGTATATAAAAGACGACGTATACAAAAAGATGGACAAACGGATATAGAAAGATATATATAATAGAACAAATAATCAGTATTAACATAACATCATCAGGAGGAAACTGCATAACATGGAAATGAATAAGTAAAAAAAAGAAGGAGGAAAAATAACCGTGAGTGAGAGAGAAACACAAAAACACAGAATCAACAAATATAATATAAAAACACAACTATAACACAAACACCACCCACCCCACAAACCAACACACCACACAGAACAACACAAACACTACACAACATCACACACGCACACAAACACACACCACACACACACCACACCACACCCACACACACCAGTACGCGCACACACACACCAACACACACTTACCACACAACCACACACACACACACACTACACACACACACACACACACACACACACAACACACACACACACACACACATACACACACCACACACACACACACACACACACACACACACACACACACACACACACACACACACACACACACACACACACAACACACACACACACACACACACACACACACACACACACACACACACACACACACACACACACTAACACACACCCTCATGAAACAAAGGAACACCCGATGATCAAAAACACACAAAAACGAGAACAAAAGTCTCATTACAGCAAAACAAACACCATAAAAAAAAGACCACAACAACAACAAAACAACAGGGATATATGAGAAAGGTGAGACAGCGATACAGGTGAATATATGAGGGGAGAAAAAAATGGAAACAAAACTAAAACACATCCAGAAATAAAGATAGATAGCTAATGGTTAATTAATAAATAATTAATTAATCATGGGAAACACTCGTTGGAGGGAGCGCCGCATCGCCAATCCTGAAGAGCATCCTACCATACTACTCCGACCTGTATAGTCTACTACTCTTAAAAGTTCAAATATGGGGGACCAATAATGGCCCAGATCTAACTCCAAGCTGTACAACTCTTAAAAGTTCCAAGATGAATGACCAACCATGGTCCAGATCTAACTCCAAGCTCTATTACCCGTAAAAGTTCCAAGATGATTGACCAACCACATCTAAGGATCTTACTCCAAGCTGCTCTACCCTTAAAAGTTGCAAGATAATGACGGACCAAATATGGACCAGATTCCAATATGATGCACCTATCAATGACCAGATCCAACTCCCACATATTTGTTTTATACTGGAGGATAATAATTTTTATCCCTGAAACTGCGGGAGCAAATAAATTTTTAGTGCCACCAGTGCGGGAATGTGAGAAAAACAGTGATCCATTACAAATTGGATGGAAATCACATCAACATCAGGTTTGTAGAAATTTGCACCGGCCATTATATCTAATTTTAACCCAAACGTATTTGGTTGAGGTATGGTTGTGGTTGGAGTTGAAATAAGCTGGGGCGCAAGTGGTAGCAAGTCGCTTGCGAGAGACGGTTGAGGTGAAATTAAAGGGTGCCACACATGGGATTTTGTCCCCAAGATTTAGACGGGATTATTCATGTATTTATGCCGTCGTTTATCGGAAGGTAAGATAGGTTTCCGTTGTACCGTTTACCTCTTGATATAAAACCACTGAATAAATACTTGACAAATCCCTCAAAAAGTACAAGATCGACACAAAATATCCCAACGCCAAGACCTACCATCCCAAAGATATTTTGGCAAAAACACGGATTTGGTAAATATCTGAGTACCTCCGTAATAGGCAGATGGTGCGGGTGTTGTGGTATCGAGAGCTGACATCAAGGCGATATGTGACCACCAATAAGTAGACTTTTACGAATGTCCGGCCTGGTTTTTGTATGGCAATTTGAAAACTGCGGTTTCGGTTTCGCAGTAGCCTCAGCAGAGCATTCAGGAAGGCTTGCCACCAGCCCAACGGGTTTAACGGGATGGACTATGACAAGGAATCCTGAATAAGAATGAAGAAGGTAGTTATAAAAGAGTGTTGACCAAGAAAATTAATGAAGGGGTGGAATGAAATCAAATTTAAGGCTACATCTACAAGGGGGAAATAAAAGATTTATAAATATATAATAAAAGAGACGTATACAAAAGATGGAAACGTGATATAGAAAGAGTATAGTCTATAAGTAAAATAATCGTATTAGATACACATCATTCGGAGAAACTGCATACATGGAAATGAATAAGGTAAGGAAGAAGGAGGAAAAGAACCGTGAGTGACAGAGAAACACAAAAAAACAAATCAACAAAATATAATTATAAAACACAACTAAAACACACCACACCCACCCACACACAACACACACACACAAGACCAAACACCACAAAAACAACATACACAAACACACCAATCGCACACAACACACACACACCACACACACACACACACACACACAAAACACACGTACACGCACAAACACACACACACACTTTACCACCACACATACACACACCACACACAAACACACTCACACACACACGCACAGACACACACAAACACACAACACAAACACCCACACACACACACACACACACACCCACCACACACACAACACACACACACACATACACACACACACACACACACAACACACACACACACACACACACACACACACACACACGCAACAACACACACACTAACACACACCATCATGAAACAAAGGAACACCTGAGATCAAAAAACACACAAAACGAGACAAAAGTCTCCATTACAGCCCCCCCCCCCCCCCCACAATAACACCATAAAAAAAAGATCCACAACAAAAAAACAAAACAACAGGGATATACTGAGGAAAAGGTGAGACAGCGATACAGGTGAATATATGAGGGGAGAAAAAAATGTGAAACAAACTAAAAACCCACATCCAGAAATAAAGATAGAAAGCTATTGGGTGAATTAAATAAATAATTAATTAAGCATGGGGAACACTCGTTGGAAGGAGCGCAGAATCGCCCAATCCTGTAAGAGCATACTACAACATCCTCTGACATGTATAGTTCTACTACTCTTAAAAAGGTTAAACATATGGGGGGACCAATTAATGGCCCAGATCTAACTCCAAGATGTACCAACTCTTAAAAGTTCCAAAATGATATGCCCAACCATGGTCCAGATCTATCTCCAAGCTCTATTACCCGTAAAAGTTCCAAGATGAGACCCCAAGCCCACATCTAAGGAATTTTTTTTTTCCTTACTCCAAGCTGTTCTACCCTTAAAAGTTGCAAGATAATGACGGACCAAATATGGACCAGATTCCAATATGATGCACCTATCAATGACAGATCCAACTCCCCATATTGTTTTATTTACTGGAGGATAATAATTTTTATCCTAAACTGGGGTAGCAAATTCAATTTGTAGTGCCACCAGTGCGGGAATGTGAGAGGGGAAAAAAAAACAGTTGATTCATTTACAGGAATTGTGGATGCAAATCACATCCAACATCAAGGTTGAGAAATTTGCATCCGCAATATCTAATTTTAAACCCAAACGGATTGGGTTGAGGTATGGTGTGGTGGGAAGTTGAAAAATAGCTGGGGCGAAGGGTAGCAAGTCGCTGCGAGAGACGATTGAGGTGAATTTCAAGGGTGCCACACATTGGGAATTTTGTCCCAAGATTAGCGAGGGGATTATTCATGTATTTATGCAGTCGTTATCTGAAGGTAAGCATAGGTTCCGTTTGGACCGTACCTTGATATAAACCACTAAATATAAATAATTGGAATAATCCCTCAAAAGTCCCAAGATAGACACAAAATATCCCAACGCCAAAAGACTACATTCCCAGATCTTTTTGGAAATAACCAAGGATTGGTAAATATCTTTTGGTGCGACATCTAAGAGGCAGATGGTGGTGCTGTTGTTATCGAGAGCTGGACATCAGGCGTATATGTGACACATAAGTAGACTTTTACGAATGTCGGCCTGGTTTTTGTAGCATTCTGAAAAACTGCCGGTTTCGGTGTCGCAGTAGCTCAGCGAGCCTTCAGGAAGGCTGCACAGGCCCACGGGTTAATGGATGGACTAGACAAGGAATTCCTGAATAGGAATTGAAGAAAGGTAGTCTATAAAGAGTGTTGACCCCCCAAAAGAAATTAATGAAGGGCGTGGAATGAAACAAATTAAGGAAAATCTACAAGAAATAAAGATTTAATAAATATATATAAAAAGACAACGCATACAAAAGATGGAAACGTGTATAGAAAGAATATTAAATACAAAAAATAATCAGTATTAAGATACACATCATCAAGAGGAAACTGGATACATGGAAAATGAATAAGGTAAAACAGGAAGGAGAAAAGAAACCGTGAGTGACAGAGAAAACACAAAAACACAACTCAACAAATATAATTATAAAACACAACTAAAACAACACACACCCACCCACACACAAAAACACACACCACACAGACACACACACCCAAAACATTACACAAACCCACACCCATCGCACAAAACACACACACACCTTACACACACACCACACACACACACACACACACACGTCACGCAACACATACACCACACACACTTACACACACCCAAAACACACACAAACACATTACACACACCACACAAACCACACACACACACACACACCACACACACACACACACACAACAAACTCACACACACACACGCACAAACACACACACCACCACACACCACACACACACACACACCACACCACACACCACACAAACACCACAACACACACACCCACACACATAAACACACACACACACACACACACACACACACACACACCCACGAACACACACCCTCATGAAAAAAAGGAACACCCGCCATGATCAAAAACACACAAAAACGAGAACCAACAAGGTCTCATTACAGCCAAAACAAACACCATAAAAAAAAGACAAACAACAACAAAACAACAGGTATATATGAGAAAGGTTGAGGGACAGCGATACAGGTGAAATATATGAGGGGAGGAAAAAAATGGAAACAACAAACTAAAACACATCCAGAAATAAAGATAGATAGCTATGGTTAATTAATAAATAATTAATCAATCATGGGAACACTCGTTGGCAAGGGAGCGCCGAATCGCAATCCTGAAGAGACATCCTACCATCTACTCGACCTGATAGTCTACTACTCTTAAAAAGTTAAAATATGGGGGACCAATAAGGCCCAGATCTAACTCCAAGCTGTTACAACTCTTAAAAGTTCCAAGATGATGACCAACCATGGGTCCAGATCTAATTCCAAGACTCTATTACCCGTAAAAAGTTCACAAGATGACTGGACCAACCAATCTAGGATCTTACTCCAAGCATGTTCTACCCTTAGAAAAGTTGCAAGATAGACGGCCATATAGGGACCTAGATTCAAATGTGCATTTCAATGACCAGATTCCAACTCCCACATATTTGGTTTTATACTGGAGGATAATAATTTTTATCCCTTGAAACTGCTGGAGGAAATCAAATTTTATAGCCACAGTGCGGGGGAATGTGAGAAAAAATAGTGATATTACAGAATTGGATGCAAATCACAATAACCATTTCAGGTTTTGTAGAAATTTGCATCCGGCATATATCTAATTTAAGCCAAACGTTATTGGGTTGAGTTATGGTTGGGGTTTGGGAGTTCGAAATAGCGGGGCGAAAGGGTATGCCAAGTCGCTTGCGAGAGGACGGTTGAGAGTGAATTCAAGGGTGCCCCACTATTGGGATTGTGTCCCAAAGATTTAGGACGGGATTATTCATGTATTTATGCACGTCGATTTATCTGAAGGTAAGCATAGGTTCCATTTAACCGTACCTTGAATAAACCACTGAATAAAATAAATACTTGAATACACCCTTAAAAGGCCCAAGATAGACACAAAATATCCCAACGGCCATGAACCCAATCCCAAGATCTTTTGGCAAATACAACCAAGGATTGGTAAATATCTGGTTTACATCGTAATGAGGCAGAGGGTGGTGTGTGTTATCGAGAGTTGACATCAAGGCGTATATGTGACACAATAAGTAGACTTTTACGAATGTCCGGCGGTTTTTGTATGCAAATTGAAAAACTGCGGTTTCGGTTTCGCCAGTAGTCAGCAGAGCCTTCAGGAAGGCTTGCCACAGGCCACGGGTTAACTGGCTGGACTATGACAAGGAGTCATGAATAAGCAATTGAGAAGGTTAGTCTATAAAGAGTGTTGGACCAGAAAAATGAAGGCGTGTGAATGAAATCAAATTTAAGGAACATCTACAAGAAATAAAGAATTATAAAACTATATATAAAAGACGACGTATACAAAAGATGGAAACGTGATATAGAAAGATATAGTATAATAGAAAATAATCAGTATTAAGATACACTATCATTCAGGAGGAAACTGATTACATCATGGAAATGAAATAAGGTAAAACAGCAGGAGGAAAAGGAACATGAGGTGACAGGAGAAACACAAAACACCAAATCCACAAACTATAATGATAAAACACAAACTAAAACACACCCCCAACCCCAACCACACACAAACACAAACACACAGACAAACCACACAAACACATACACAACACAACACATCGCACACAACACACACACACCATCCAAACACACACACACACCACCATCACACGCCGTACACGCACACACACACACACACTTACACACACAAACACACACACACACATACACACACACACACACACACACACACACACACACACACACACACACACCACACACACACACACAACTCACAAACACACACTCACACCACACACACCACACACACACACACACACACACACACACACACACACACACACACACACACACACACACACACACACACACACACACCACACGTACACGCACAACACACACACACACACTTACACACACAAACACACACACACACATACACACCACACACACACAAACACACACAACACCCACACACACACACACACACCACCAACTTCCACACAAACACACTCACACACACAACACACACACACACACACACACACACACACACACACACACACACACACACACACAAACACCACACACACACACACACACACACATACACACACACACACACACACACACACACACACCACAACCACACACACTACACACTAACACACCCCCTCATTGACATCAAAAGGAAACACCCGATGATCAACAAACACACAAAAACGAGAACAAAAGTCTCATTACCGGCAAACAAACACATAAAAAAAAGACCACAAACAACAAACAAAACTAACAGGGATATATGAGAACAGGTGGAGACAGCGATAACCAGGTAGAATATATGAGGGGAGAAAAAAATGAAACAAAAATAAAAACAAATCCAGAAATAAAGATAGATAGCTATTGGTTAATTATAAATAATTAATTAATATGGTGGAACACTCGTTGGAAGGAGCGCCGAATCCGGCCCAATCCTGAAGAGCCATCTACATCCTACTCCGACCTGTATAGTCTTCACTACTCTTAAAAGTTCAAATTACCATATGGGGGGGCCAATAATGGCCCAGATCTAACTCCAAGCTGTACAAACTCTTAAAAGTTCCAAGATGGAATGACCAACCATGGTCCAGATCTAAACTCCAAGCTCTAGTACCCGTTAAAAGTTCCAAGATGAATGACCAACCCACATCTAAGGATCTTCCTACAAGCTGTTCTACCCTGAAAAGTTGCAAGATAAGGACGGACCATATATTGGACCAGATCCAAATGATTGCACCTATCAATACAGATCCAACTCCCACATATTTGTTTTATACTGGAGGATAATAATTTTTATCCCTGAAACTTCGGAGAAATCAATTTTAGTGCCACCAGTGCGGGAATGTGAGGGGAAAAACAGTGATCATTACAGAATTGGATGCAAACACATCAAACTATCAAGGTTGTAGAAATTTGCATCCGGCATTATATCTAATTTGTAACCCAAACGTATTGGGTTGAGGTATGGTTGTGTTGGGAGTTGATAAATAGCTGGGGCGAAGGGTAGCAAGTCGCTTGCGAGTGAGATTGAGGTGAATTCAAGGTGCCACACATTGATTTTGTCCAAGATTTTAGGACGGGAATTATTCATGTATTTATGCCGGTCGTGTTAATCGAAGGTAAGCATAGGTTTCCGTCTGTACCGTACCTTGATATAAAACACTGAATAAATAGTTGAATAATCCCTTCCAAAAAGTCCCAAGATAGACACAAATATCCCAAACGCCAAGACCTACATCCCCAGATCTTTTGGCAAATAACCAAGGGTTGGTAAATATCTGCGTACATCGTAATGAGGCAGATGGTGGTGTGTGTTATCGAGAGCTGACATCAAGGCGTATATGTGACACAATAAGTAGACTTTTACGAATGTCGGCCTGGTTTTTGTATGCAATTGAAAACTGCGGTTTCGGTTTCGCAGTAGCTCAGCAGAGCCTTCAGGAAGGCTTGCCACAGCCCACGGGTTAACTGGATGGACTATGACAAGGAATTCCTGAATAAGAATTGAAGAAGGTAGTCTATAAAGAGTGTTGACCAAGAAACTAATGAAGGGCGTGGAATGAAATCAAATTTAAGGAACATCTACAAGAAATAAAGATTTATAAATATATATAAAAGACGACGTATACAAAAGATGGAAACGTGATATAGAAAGATATATTATAATAGAAAATAATCAGTATTAAGATACACATCATTCAGGAGGAAACTGCATACATGGAAATGAATAAGGTAAACAAGAAGGAGGAAAAGAACCGTGAGTGACAGAGAAACACAAAAACACAAATCAACAAAATATAATTATAAAACACAACTAAAACACACACACCCACCCACACACAAACACACACACACAGACACACACACAAACACATACACAAACACACACATCGCACACAACACACACACACACACACACACACACACACACACACACACGTACACGCACACACACACACACACACTTACACACACAAACACACACACACACATACACACACCACACACACACACACACACACACACACCCACACACACACACAACTCACACACACACACTCACACACACACACACACACACACACACACACACACACACACACACACACACACACACACACACACACACACACACACACACACACACACACACACACACACACACACACACACACACACACACACACAACACACACACACACACACACACACACACACACACACACACTAACACACACCCTCATGAAACAAAGGAACACCCGATGATCAAAAACACACAAAAACGAGAACAAAAGTCTCATTACAGCAAAACAAAAACCATAAAAAAAAGACCACAACAACAACAAAACAACAGGGATATAGGAGAAAGGTGAGACAGCGATACAGGTGAATATATGAGGGGAGAAAAAAATGGAAACAAAACTAAAACACATCCAGAAATAAAGATAGATTGCTATTGGTTAATTAATAAATAATTAATTAATCATGGGGAACACTCGTTGGAAGGAGCGCCGAATCGCCAATCCTGAAGAGCATCCTACCATCCTACTCCGACCTGTATAGTCTACTACTCCTAAAAGTTCAAATATGGGGGACCAATAATGGCCCAGATCTAACTCCAAGCTGTACAACTCTTAAAAGTTCCAAGATGAATGACCAACCATGGTCCAGATCTAACTCCAAGCTCTATTACCCGTAAAAGTTCCAAGATGATTGACCAACCACATCTAAGGATCTTACTCCAAGCTGTTCTACCCTTAAAAGTTGCAAGATAATGACGGACCAAATATGGACCAGATTCCAATATGATGCACCTATCAATGACCAGATCCAACTCCCACATATTTGTTTTATACTGGAGGATAATAATTCTTATCCCTGAAACTGCGGGAGCAAATCAATTTTTAGTGCCACCAGTGCGGGAATGTGAGAAAAACAGTGATCATTACAGAATTGGATGCAAATCACATCAACATCAAGGTTGTAGAAATTTGCATCCGGCATTATATCTAATTTTAACCCAAACGTATTGGGTTGAGGTATGGTTGTGGTTGGGAGTTGAAATAGCTGGGGCGAAGGGCAGCAAGTCGCTCGCGAGAGACGGTTGAAGTGAATTCAAGGGTGCCACACATTGGGATTTTATCCCAAGATTTAGACGGGATTATTCAATTATTTATGCAGTCGTTTATCTGAAGGTAAGCATAGGTTCCGTTGTACCGTACCTTGATATAAACCACTGAATAAATACTTGAATAATCCCTTCAAAAGTCCCAAGATAGACACAAAATATCCCAACGCCAAGACCTACATCCCAAGATCTTTTGGCAAATAACCAAGGATTGGTAAATATCTGCGTACATCGTAGTTAGGCAGATGGTGGTGTGTGTTATCGAGAGCTGACATCAAGGCGTATATGTGACACAATAAGTAGACTTTTACGAATGTCGGCCTGGTTTTTGTATGCAATTGAAAACTGCGGTTTCGGTTTCGCAGTAGCTCAGCAGCGCCTTCAGGAAGGCTTGCCACAGCCCACGGGTTAACTGGATGGACTATAACAAGGAATTCCTGAATAAGAATTGAAGAAGGTAGTCTATAAAGAGTGTTGACCAAGAAATTAATGAAGGGCGTGGAATGAAATCAAATTTAAGGAACATCTACAAGAAATAAAGATTTATAAATATATATAAAAGACGACGTATACATAAGATGGAAACGTGATATAGAAAGATATATTATAATAGAAAATAATCAGTATTAAGATACACATCATTCAGGAGGAAACTGCATACATGGAAATGAATAAGGTAAACAAGGAGGAAAAGAACCATGAGTGACAGAGAAACACAAATACACAAATCAACAAAATATAATTATAAAACACAACTAAAACACACACACCCACCCACACACAAACACACACACACAGACACACACACAAACACATACACAAACACACACACCGCACACAACACACACACACACACACACACACACACACACACACACACACGTACACGCACACACACACACACACACTTACACACACAAACACACACACACACATACACACACCACACACACACACACACACACACACACACACACACACACACAACTCACACACCACACACACACACACACACACACACACACACACACACACACACACACACACACACACACACACACAACACACACACACACACACACACACACACACACACACACACACACACACACACACACACACACACACACACACACACACACACACACACAACACACACTACACACACCCTCATGAAACAAAGGAACACCCGATGATCAAAAACACACAAAAACGAGAACAAAAGTCTCATACAGCAACAAACACATAAAAATACACAACAACAACAAAACAACAGGGATATAGAGAAAGGTGNGGGGGTTTAAATTTTTAAAAGGCAAAAAAAAATAAATTTTTTAAGTTTTGGCCCAAAACCATTTTTTGCGGGAAAAAAAAGTGGGGAGAAAAAATTTATGCCAAGTGCAATAAAAACTAATTACAGAATTGGATCCCAAATCACATCAACATCAAGGTTTTTAGAAAATTTGCACCCGGGCCCATTATATCTAATTTTAACCCAAACGTATTGGGTTGGTTTATGGTTGTGGTTGGGAGTTGAAATAGCTGGGGCAAGGGTAGAAAGTGCTTGCAAAGAAAACGGTTGAGTAAAATTAAAAGGTGCCACAAAATGGGTTTTTGTCCCAAATTAGAGGGATTATTAGTATTTATGCAGTCGTTTATTGAAGGTAAAGATAGGTTCCGTTGTACCGTAACTGATATAAACCACTGAATAAATACTTGAATAAATCCTTCAAAATCCAGATAGACACAAAATAATCCCAAACGCATGACTAATCCAGATTTTGGCAATGAACCAAGGTTGGAAATATTGGTACATCGCTATGAGAGATGGTGGGTGTGTTATCGAGAGGCTGACTCAATGGCGTATATGTGACACAATAAGTAGGACTTATTACGAATTCGGCCTGGTTTTTGGTATGCAATTGAAAACTGCGTTTCCCTGTTTGCAGTAGCCTTCAGCAGAGCCTCAGAAGGCTTGCCACAGACCACAGGGTTACACGGATGACTTGACAAGGAATCCGAATAAGATTGAAGAAGGTAGTCTATAAAGAGTGTTGACCAATAAATTAATAAAGGGGCGTGGAATGGGGAAAATAAAATTTACGGAACATCACAAGAAATAAGATTATAAATATTAAAGGACGAGTATACAAAAGATGGAAACGTGATATAGAAAATATATTATAATAGAAAATGAATCAGTATTAAGATACACATCATCAGGAGGAAACTGCTACATGAAAGAATACAGGTAAACAAGAAGGAGGAAAAGAACATGAGTGAAGAGAACACAAAAACACAAATCAAAAAATATAATTATAAAAACAACTAAACACACCCACCCACCCACAACAAACACACACACATCAGACACACAACAAAAACATACACAAACACACACATCGCACACAAACCACACACACACACAAAACACAAAAACAACACACCACACACACACGTACACGCACAACACACACACACACTTACACACACAAAACACACACACACACTACACACACACCACACACACACACACACACACACACACACACACACACACACACACCCACACAACACAACTCACAAACACACTCACACACACACACACACACACACACACCACACACACACACACACACACACACACACACACACACCACAAACACACACACACACACACACACACGTACACGCACACACACACACACACACACTACACACACACAACACACACACACACACATACACACACCACACACACACACACACACACACACACACACACACACACACACACAACTCACACACACACACCACACACCACACACACACACACACACACACCACACACACACACACACACACACACACACACACACACACACACACACACACACACACACACACACACACACACACACAACACACACACACACACACACACACACACACACTAAACACACACACCCTCATGAAACAAAGGAACACCGATATCAAAAACAACAAAAACGAGAACCAAAAGTCTCATTACGACAAAACACAACAACACCATAAAAAAAGACCACAACACACAACAAAACAACAGGGATATATGAGAAAGGATGAGACAGCGATGACAGGTGAATATATGAGGGAGAGAAACAAAATAGAAACAAAACTAAAACACCATCAGAAATAAAGATAGATAGCTAGGTAATAATAAATAATAATTAATCATGGGAACACTAGTTGAAAGAGCGCCGAATCAGCCAAATCTGAAGAGCATCTACCATCCTACCAAACCTATAGTACTATACTCTAAAAAGTTCAAATATGGGGGACCAATAATGCCAGATTAACTCCAGCTGCTACAACTCTAAAGTCCAAGATGAATGACCAACCATGTCCAGATTCTAACTCCAAGCTCTATTACCGTAAAAGTTCAAGGATTGACAACCACATCTAAGATCTTAACTACAAGCTGTTCTACCCTTAACAGTTGCAAGATAATGACGGACCATATATGGACCAGATTCCAATATGATGCAACCATCAAGGATCAGATCCAACTCCCACCATATTGTTTATACTGGAGGATAATAATTTTATCCCTGAAATCGGGAGCAAATCAATTTAGTGCCACCAGTGCGGGAATGTGAGAAACTAGTGATCATTTACAGAAATGGATGCAAATCAATCAACCATCAAGGTTGTAGAATTTGCACCGGAATTATATCTAATTTACCCAAACATTTGGTTGAGGTATGGTTGTGGTTGGAGTGAAATAGCTGGGGCGAAGGGTAGCCAAGTCGCTTGCGAGAGACGATTGAGGTGATTCAAGGGTGCACACATTGGGATTGTCCCAAGATTAGACGGGAGTATTCAGGTATTATGCAGTCAGTTTATCTGAAGTAAGCATAGGTTCCGTTGTACCGTACCTTGATATAACCACTGAATAAATACTGAATAATCCCTTCAAAGGTCCAAGATAGACACAAAATATACCAACGCCAGACTACATCCCAAGATCTTTTGGCAAATACCAAGGATTGGAAATATCTCGCGTACATCGTAATGGGCAGATGGTAGGTGTGTGTTATCGAGAGCTGACATCAAGGGTATATGGGAACAATAAGTAGGACTTTTACGAATGTCGGCCGTTTTGTTGCAATTGAAGAACTTCCGGGTTTCGGTTTTCTGCAGTAGCAGCAGAGGCCTTCAGGAAGCTTGCACAGCCACGGGTTAATGGATGGACTAGACAAGGATTCCTGAATAGAATTGAAGAAGGTAGTCTATAAAGATGTGACAAGAAATTAATGAAAGTGCGTGGAATGAAATCAAATTTAAGGAAACATCTAAGAAATAAGATTTAAGAATATATATAAAAAACGACGTATACAAAAGATGGAAACGGATATAGAAAGATAATATATAATATAGAAAAAATAATCAGTATTAAGATACACATCATTCAGGAGGAAACTGCATACATGGAAATGAATAAGGTAAACAAGAAGGAGGAAAAGAACCGTGAGTGACAGAGAAACACAAAAAACACAAATCAACAAAATATAATTATAAAACACAACTAAAACACACACACCCACCCACACACAAACCACACACACAGACACACACACAAACACATACACAAACACACACATCGCACACACAACACACACACACACACACACACACACACACACACACACACGTACACGCACACACACCACACACACACTTACACACACAAACACACACACACACATACACACACCACACACACACACACACACACAAACACCCACACACACACACAAATCACACACACACCACACCACACACACACACCACACACACACACAACACACACACACACACACACACACACACACACACACCACACACACACAACACACACACACACACACACACACACACACACACACACACACACACACACACACACACACAAACACCACACCACACACACACAAACACACACACACAAACACACACAACACACAACACATAACACACACCTGAACAAAGAAACACCGATGACCAAAAACACACAAAAACGGATAAAAAGAGTCTGCATACAGTAAACAAAAACCATAAAAAAAAAGACACAACAACAACAAAACAACAGGGATATAGAGAGAAAGTTGGTCTAAAGCGATACAGGTGAATTAATAGGGGAAAAAATGGAAACAAAACCTAAAACACATCCGAAATAAGATAGATGCTATGTTAATTAATAAATAATTAATAATCATGGGGACACTCGTTGAATGGAGCGCCGAATCGCAATCCTGAGAGCATCCTACCATCCTACTTCGACATGTATAGTTATACTCCTAAAAGTCAAATCTGGGGGACCAATAATGCCAGATTAACTCCAAGTGTTACAACTCTTAAAAGTCTCCAAGATGAATGACCAACATGGTCAGATCTAACTCCAAGCTCTATTACCGTTAAAGTTCAAGATGATTGACCAACCACATCAAGGATCTTATCAAGCTTTCTACCTTAAAAGTTGCAAGAAACTGACGGAGCAAATATGGACGATTCCATATGATGCAACTATCAAGACCAGATCCAACTACCAAATTTGTTTTATACTGGAGGATAATAATTTATCCCTGAAACTGCGGAGCAATCAATTTTAGTGCCACCATTTTTTTTTGTGCGGGAATGTGGAAAAACAGTGATCATTACAGAAATGGATGCAAATCACATAACATCAAGGTGTAGAAATTGCAGGGCATTATATCAATTTTAACCCAAACGTATGGGTGAGGTATGGTTGTGGTTGGAGGTGAAATAGTGGCGAAGGCAGCAAGTGCTTGAAGAGTACGGTTGAGGTGAATCAAGGTGCCACACATTGGGATTTATCCAAGATTTAGACCGGATATCAGTATTTTTGCAGTCGTTTACTGAAGGTAAAGTAGGTCGTGTACCGTACCTTGATATAAACACTGAATAATTACTTGAATAATCCCTTCAAAGTCCCAGATAGAACAAAAATATCAACGCCAAGACCTACATCCCAAGATCTTTTGGCAAATAACCAAGGATTGGTAAATATCTGCGTACATCGTAGTTAGGCAGATGGTGGTGTGTGTTATCGAGAGCTGACATCAAGGCGTATATGTGACACAATAAGTAGACTTTTACGAATGTCGGCCTGGTTTTTGTATGCAATTGAAAACTGCGGTTTCGGTTTCGCAGTAGCTCAGCAGCGCCTTCAGGAAGGCTTGCCACAGCCCACGGGTTAACTGGATGGACTATGACAAGGAATTCCTGAATAAGAATTGAAGAAGGTAGTCTATAAAGAGTGTTGACCAAGAAATTAATGAAGGGCGTGGAATGAAATCAAATTTAAGGAACATCTACAAGAAATAAAGATTTATAAATATATATAAAAGACGACGTATACATAAGATGGAAACGTGATATAGAAAGATATATTATAATAGAAAATAATCAGTATTAAGATACACATCATTCAACAGGAAACTGCATACATGGAAATGAATAAGGTAAACAAGAAAGAGGAAAAGAACCATGAGTGACAGAGAAACACAAAAACACAAATCAACAAAATATAATTATAAAACACAACTAAAACACACACACCCACCCACACACAAACACACACACACAGACACACACACAAACACATACACAAACACACACATCGCAGACAACACACACACACACACACACACACACACACACACACACACACGTACACGCACACACACACACACACACTTACACACACAAACACACACACACACACACACACACACACACACACACACACACACACACACACACACACACACACAACTCACACACAACCACACACACACACACACACACACACACACACACACACACACACACACACACACACACACACACACACACACACACACACACACACACACACACTAACACACACCCTCATGAAACAAAGGATCACCCGATGATCAAAAACACACAAAAACGAGAACAAAAGTCTCATTACAGCAAAACAAACACCATAAAAAAAAAACCACAACAACAACAAAACAACAGGGATATATGAGAAAGGTGAGACAGCGATACAGGTGAATATATGAGGGGANCCAATATGGCCCAGATCTAACTCCAAGCTGTACAACTCTTAAAAGTTCCAAGATGAATGACCAACCATGGTCCAGATCTAACTCCAAGCTCTATTACCCGTAAAGTTCCAAGATGATTGACCAACCACATCTAAGGATCTTACTCCAAGCTGTTCTACCCTTAAAAGTTGCAAGATAATGACGGACCAAATATGGACCAGATTCCAATATGATGCACCTATCAATGACCAGATCCAACTCCCACATATTTGTTTTATACTGGAGGATAATAATTCTTATCCCTGAAACTGCGGGAGCAAATCAATTTTTAGTGCCACCAGTGCGGGAATGTGAGAAAAACGATGATCATTACAGAATTGGATGCAAATCACATCAACATCAAGGTTGTAGAAATCTGCATCCGGCATTATATCTAATTTTAACCCAAACGTATTGGGTTGAGGTATGGTTGTGGTTGGGAGTTGAAATAGCTGGGGCGAAGGGCAGCAAGTCGCTTGCGAGAGACGGTTGAGGTGAATTCAAGGTGCCACACATTGGGATTTTGTCCCAAGATTTAGACGGGATTATTCATGTATTTATGCAGTCGTTTATCTGAAGGTAAGCATAGGTTCCGTTGTACCGTACCTTGATATAAACCACTGAATAAATACTTGAATAATCCCTTCAAAAGTCCCAAGATAGACACAAAATATCCCAACGCCAAGACCTACATCCCAAGATCTTTTGGCAAATAACCAAGGATTGGTAAATATCTGCGTACATCGTAATGAGGCAGATGGTGGTGTGTGTTATCGAGAGCTGACATCAAGGCGTATATGTGACACAATAAGTAGACTTTTACGAATGTGGGCCCTGGTTTTTGTATGCAATTGAAAACTGCGGTTTCGGTTTCGCAGTAGCTCAGCAGAGCCTTCAGGAAGGCTTGCCACAGCCCACGGGTTAACTGGATGGACTATGACAAGGAATTCCTGAATAAGAATTGAAGAAGGTAGTCTATAAAGAGTGTTGACCAAGAAATTAATGAAGGGCGTGGAATGAAATCAAATTTAAGGAACATCTACAAGAAATAAAGATTTATAAATATATATAAAAGACGACGTATACAAAAGATGGAAACGTGATATAGAAAGATATATTATAATAGAAAATAATCAGTATTAAGATACACATCATTCAGGAGGAAACTGCATACATGGAAATGAATAAGGTAAACAAAGAGGAAAAGAACCATGAGTGACAGAGAACACAAAACACAAATCACAAAATATAATTATAAAACACAACTAAAACACACACACCCACCCACACACAAACACACACACACAGACACACACACAAACACATACACAAACACACACATCGCACACAACACACACACACACACACACACACACACACACACACACACACACACACGTACACACACACCCACACACACACACACTTACACACACAACACACACACACACATACAACACAACACACACACACACACACACACCACACACACACACACACACACACACACACACACACAACCACACACACACACTACACACACACACACACACACACACACACACACACACACACACACACACACACACACACACACACACACACACACACACACACACACACACACACACACACACACACACACACACACACACACACACACACACACACACACACACACTAACACACACCCTCATGAAACAAAGGAACACCCGATGATCAAAAACACACAAAAACGAGAACAAAAGTCTCATTACAGCAAAACAAACACCATAAAAAAAGACCACAACAACAACAAAACAACAGGGATATATGAGAAAGGTGAGACAGCGATACAGGTGAATATATGAGGGGAGAAAAAAATGGAAACAATACTAAAACACATCCAGAAATAAAGATAGATACCTAATGGTTAATTAATAAATAATTAATTAATCATGGGGAACACTCGTTGGAGGGAGCGCCGCATCGCCAATCCTGAAGAGCATCCTACCATCCTACTCCGACCTGTATAGTCTACTACTCTTAAAAGTTCAATATGGGGACCAATAATGGCCCAGATCTAACTCCAAGCTGTACAACTCTTAAAAGTTCCAAGATGAATGACCAACCATGGTCCAGATCTAACTCCAAGCTCTATTACCCGTAAAAGTTCCAAGATGATTGACCAACCACATCTAAGGATCTTACTCCAAGCTGTTCTACCCTTAAAAGTTGCAAGATAATGACGGACCAAATATGGACCAGATTCCAATATGATGCACCTATCATGACGCAGATCCAACTCCCACATTATTTGTTTTATACTGGGGATAATAATTCTTAATCCCTAACTGCGGGAGCAAATCAATTTTAGTGGCCTACCAGTGCGGGAATGTGATAAAAACGATGATCATTACAAATTGGATGCAAAATCGACATCAACATCAAGTTGTAGACATCTGCATCCGCATTAATATCGAATTTTAACCAAACGTATTGGTTGATGTATGGTGTGTGGAGTTAATAGCTGGGGCGAAGGCAGCAAGTCGCTTGCGATGACGTTTGAGGTATTCAAGGTGCCACACATTGGGATTTTTGTCCCAAGATTTAGCCGGAATTATTCATGTATTTATGCCCGTCGTTTATCCTGAATGTAGCATAGGTTCCGTTGTACCTACCTTGATATAAACCACTGAATAAATTCTTGAATAATCCTTCCAGTCCCAAGATAGACACAAAATATCCCAACGCCAAGAACTACATCCAAATCTTTGACAATAACCAAGGATTGTAAATATCGCGTACATCGTAATGAGGCAGATGGTGGTGTTGTTTCGAGAGCTGACATGAGGCGTATATGTGACACATAATAGCTTTTACGATATGTCGCCTGGTTTTTGTATGCAATTTGAAACTGCGGTTTGCGTTTCGCAGTAGCTCAGGCGAGAGCCTTCAGAAAGGTGCCACAGCCACGGTTAACTGTATGACAGAATGACAAGGATTCTCTGAATAAGAATTGAGAAGGTAGTCTTAAGAGATGTTTGAACCAAGAAATTATGAAGGGCGTGGAATGAATCAAATTTAAGGAACATCCTACAAAAATAAAGATTTATAAATATATATAAAAACCGACGTATACAAAAGATGGAAACGTATATAGAAAGATAATATTATAAATAGAAAATAATCCAGTATTAGATACACATCATTCAGGAAGGAATACTGCATACATGGAATGATAAGGTAAACAAGAAGGATAACGAACCATGAGTGACAGAGAAACACAAAAACATGCAACAAAAATCAGCAAAATATATTATAAAACACTGAAACTAAAACATACCACTCCACCACACACAACACACACACACAGACACACACATACAACACATACACAAACACACAACATCGCACACAACGGAATACACACACACACACACACACACACACAAAAGTCACACACACACACACACACTACACACGTACACCCACACACACCACACACACACTACACACACAAAACACACACGCACATACACACAGCACACACCACACACGACACACTCAGCACAACACACACCCACACAACACACACACACACAACACACACACACACACACACACACACCACACACACACACATCAGCGCACACACACCCACACACACACACACACACACACACACACACACACACACACACACACACGCACACACTTCACTACTCACACACCCTCATGAAACAAGGACACCCGATTATCAAAAAAAACACAAAAACAGAACAAAAGTCTCTTAGTTACAGCAAACAAACACCATAAAAAAAGACCACAAACACAACAAAACAACAGGGATATATGAGAAGGTGAGACAGCGATACAGTGAATATAAGAGGGGAAAAAAAATGGAAACAAAACTAGAACACATCCAGACTAAAGAAAGATAGCTAATGGTTAATTTATAAATAATTAATTATCATGTGTAACACTCTGTTGGAGGGAGCGCCGCATCGCCAATCCTGAAGAGCATTCCTGCAATCTCCTACTCCGACCTGTATATCTACTACTCTTAAAATTCAAATAGTTGGGGGACCAATAATGGCCCAGATCTACCTCCAGCTGTACAACTCTTAAAATTCCAAGATGAAATGACCAACCATGGTCCAGATCTAACTCCAAGCTCTATTGACCCGTAAAAGTTCCAAGATGAATGACACCCACATCTAAGGATCTTACTCCAATCTGCTCTAACCTTAAATCAGTTGCAAGATAATTACGGACCCAATATGGCCAGATTTCCCAATGGATCACCTATCCATGACCAATCCAACTCCACATATTTGTGTTTAATACTGAGGATATATTCTTATCCTGCCACTGGGAGCAAATCAATGGTTTAGTGCCACCAGTGCGGGAATGTGAGAAAAACGATGATCATTACAGAATGATGCAAATCACATCACATCAGGTGTGGAAATCTGCATCCGGCATTCTATCTACTTTTCAACCCGAAAAACGTATTGGGTTGAGGTATGGTTGTGGTTGGGAGTTGAATAGCTGGGGGCGAAGGGCGCAGTCGCTTGCAAGGACGGTTGAGTGTTGAATTCAGGTGCCACACATTGGGATTTTTGTCCCAAGATTTAGACGGGATTATTTATGTATTTATGCAGTCGTTTATCTGAAGGTAAAGCATAGGTTTCGTTGTACCGTACCTTGATATAAACCACCTGATAAATACTGAATGAATCCTTCAAAGTCCCAAGATAGACACAAAATATTATCCCAACGCCAACCTACATCCCAGTCTTTGCAAATACCAAGGATGGTAAAAATCTGCGTACATCGTAATGAGGCAGATGGTGGTGTGTGTTTATCGAGAGCTGACATCAAGGCGTTATGTGACACAATAATAGACTTTTACGAATGTCGGCTGGTTTTGTATGCAATTGAAAACTGCGTATTCGGTTTGCAGTAGCTCAGCAGACTTCAGGAAGGCTTGCCACAAGCACCACGGTTAACTGGATGGACATACAGGAATTCCGAATAAAATTAAGAAGTAGTCTATAAAGAGTGTTGACCAAGAATTAATGAAGGGCTGGAATGAAATCAAATTTAAGGAACATCTACAAGAAATAAGATTTAAAATATATAAAAGACGACGTAACAAATGCTGGAAACGTGATATAGAAACTATATTAAAAATAAAATACATCGACTACAGAACACAACATCAGGGGAACGCAACAAACATAATATAAACACAAAGAACACACAGACACCACACACAGAACACACACAACAACACAACATCAACAAACAAACATATCACAAACACACACACCACAACACACACCACACACACACACACACACAAACACACTACACACACACACACACACACAACACACACACACACACACACACCACA
>JACEEZ010020272.1:72737-97266 GCA_016584305.1 Chionoecetes opilio
AGGTGAGACAGCGATACAGGTGAATATATGAGGGGAGAAAAATATGGAAACAAAACGAAAAACACATCCAGAAATAAAGATGATTGCTATGGTTAATAATAAATAATTAATTAATCATGGGAACACTCGTTGGAAGGAGCGCCGAATCGCCAATCCGAAGAGCATCCTACCATCATACTCCGACATGTATAGTCTATACTCCTAAAAGTTCAAAATGGGGGACCAATAATGGCCCAGATCTAACTCCAAGCTGTAAACTCTTAAAAGTTCCAAGATGAATGCCCAACCATGGTCCAGATCTAACTCCAAGCTCTATTCCCCGTAAAAGTTCCAAGATGATTGACCAACCACATCTAAGGATCTTACTCCAAGCTGTCCTACCCTTAAAGTTGCAAGATAATGACGGACCCAAATATGGACCAGATTCCAATATGATGCACCTATCAAGGGACCAGATCCAACTCCCACATATTTGTTTTATACTGGAGGAAATAATTCTTATCCCTAAAAACTGCGGGAGCAAATCAAATTTTTAGTGCCACCAGTGCGGGAATGTGAGAAAAAACAGTGATCATTACAGAATTGGATGCAAATCACATCAACATCAAGGTTGTAGAAATTTGCATCCGGCATTATATCTAATTTTAACCCAAACGTATTGGGTTGAGGTATGGTTGTGGTGGGGGTTGAAATAGCTGGGGCGAAGGGCAGCAAGTCGCTTGCGAGAGACGGTTGAGGTGAATTTAAGGGTGCCACACATTGGGATTTTTCCAAGATTTAGACGGGGTTTTCATGTATTTATGCAGTCGTTTATCTGAAGGTAAGATAGGTTCCGTTGTACCGTACCTGATATAAACCACTGAATAAATACTTGAATAATCCCTTCAAAAGTCCCAAGATAGACACAAAATATCCCAACGCCAAGACCTACATCCCAAGATCTTTTGGCAAATAACCAAGGATTTGGGAAATTTCTGGGGTACATCGTAGTAGGCAGATGGTGGTGTGTGTTTTCGAGAGTGACATCAAGGCGATATGTGACACAATAAATAGACTTTTACGAATGTCGGCCTGGTTTTTGTATGCAATGAAAAACTGCGGTTTCGGTTTCGCAGTAGTCAGCAGGGCCTTCAGGAAGGCTTGCCCCAGCCCACGGGTTAACTGGATGGACTATGACAAGGAATTCTGAATAAGAATTGAAGAAGGTAGTCTATAAAGAGTGTGACAAGAATTAATGAAGGGCGTGGAATGAAATCAAAAATTTTAAAGGGAAATCTACAAGAAATAAAGATTATAAATATATATAAAGACGACGTATATCAAAGATGGAAACGTGATATAGAAAGATATATTTTAATAGAAAAAATACAGTATAAGATACACATCATTCAAGAGGAAACTGCATACATGGAAATGAATAAGGTAAACAAGAGGGGGAAAAGAACCATGAGTGACAGGAAAAAAAACAACAAATAAAAAACAACAATAAAAAACAAACCCAAACAAACCAAAAACANACATAAGAAAATATATTATAAATATTAAGTATAATATATAATATCATCTGAGGAAACTGCATACAAATGATGGAAACGAATAGGAAAGACATGATGACAAGAAAAACAATCAACAAAATAATTTAAAAAACACACAACCCACACAAACAACAACAAAAACAACACACAACACAAACACACACATCGCACAACACACACACACAACACACACACACAACACACACACACACACACACACACACACAAACACACACACACACACACACACACACAACACACACACACACAACACACACACACACACACACACACACACACACACACACACACACACACACACACACACACACCACACACACACACACACACACCACACACACACACACACACACACACACACACACACACACACACACACACACACACACACACACACACACACACCACACACACACACACACACACACACACCACACACACACACACACACACACACACACACACACACACACACACACACACACACACACACACACACACACTAACACACACCCTCATGAAACAAAGGAACACCCGATGATCAAAAACACACAAAAACGAGAACAAAAGTCTCATTACAGCAAAACAACACCATAAAAAAAAGACCACAACAACAACAAAACAACAGGGATATATGAGAAAGGTGAGACAGCGATACAGGTGAATATATGAGGGGAGAAAAAAATGGAAACAAAACTAAAACACATCCAGAAATAAAGATAGATAGCTAATGGTTAATTAATAAATAATTAATTAATCATGGGAACACTCGTTGGAGGAGCGCCGCATCGCCAATCCTGAAGAGCATCCTACCATCCTACTCCGACCTGTATAGTCTACTACTCTTAAAAGTTCAAATATGGGGGACCAATATATGGCCCAGATCTAACTCCAAGCTGTACAACTCTTAAAAGTTCCAAGATGAATGACCAACCATGGTCCAGATCTAACTCCAAGCTCTATTACCCGTAAAAGTTCCAAGATGATTGACCAACCACATCTAAGGATCTTACTCCAAGCTGTTCTACCCTTAAAAGTTGCAAGATAATGACGGACCAAATATGGACCAGATTCCAATATGATGCACCTATCAATGACCAGATCCAACTCCCACATATTTGTTTTATACTGGAGGATAATAATTCTTATCCCTGAAACTGCGGGAGCAAATCAATTTTTAGTGCCACCATGCGGGAATGTGAGAAAAACATGATCATTACAGAATTGGATGCAAATCACATCAACATCAAGGTTGTAGAAATCTGCATCCGGCATTATATCTAATTTTAACCCAAACGTATTGGGTTGAGGTATGGTTGTGGTTGGGAGTTGAAATAGCTGGGGCGAAGGGCAGCAAGTCGCTTGCGAGAGACGGTTGAGGTGAATTCAAGGGTGCCACACATTGGGAATTTGTCCCAATATTTAGACGGATTATTCATGTTATTTATGCAGTCGTTTATGCTAAGGTTTGCATAGGTGTCCGTTTGTACCGAACCTTGATATAAACACTGAATAATACTTGAATAATCCCTTCAAAAGTCCCAAGAAGACAGACAAAATATCCCAACGCCGACCTACATCCCAGATCTTTTGGCAAATAACCAGAGTGTTAATATCTGCGTACAACAGTAGTTAGGCAGATGTGGTGTGGTGTTATCGAGAGCTGACATCAAGGCGTATATGTACACAATAAGTAGACTTGTTACGAATGTCGCCTGGTTTTTGTATGCATTGAAGAGACTTGCGTTCGGTTTGCGGTTTCGCAGTAGCTCAGCCAGAGCCTTCAGGAAGGCTTGCCCCAGCCCACGGGTTTAACTGGATGGACTATGACAAGGAATTTCCTGAATCAGAATTGAAGAAGTAATCTATAAAAGAGTGTTGACCAAGAAATAATGAGCGTGGCATGAAATCACATTTAAGGAATCATCTAACAGAAATTAAAGATTTATCAATATATATAAAAAGACGACGTATACAAAAATGGAAACGTGATATAGAAAGATAATATTATCATAGAAAATAATCATTATAGATACAATCATTCGGAGGAAACGCATTCATGGAAATGAAATAAGGTAAACAAGAAAGAGGAAAACCTGTGACAGAGAACACAAAAACACAATCAACAAAATATAATTATACAACAAGCACTAAAACACACACACCCACAAGTGCCTCCACCCACCACAAACACACACATAAACACACACACGAACACATACACAAACCACACATCGCACACCACACACCCACACACACACACACACCCACACACACACACCCACTACGTACACGCACACACCACAACACACACTTTACACACAACAAACACACACACACACATACACACCCACACAACACACACACACACACACACACACACACACACACACATTCACACTCACACCCACACACACACACACACACACACACACACCCCCTCACACACACACAACACACACCACACACACACACACACACACACACACACACACACACACACACACACACACTAACACACACCCTCATGAAACAAAGGAACACCCGATGATCAAAAACACACAAAAACGAGAACAAAAGTCTCATTACAGCAAAACAAACACCATAAAAAAAAGACCACAACAACAACAAAACAACAGGGATATATGAGAAAGGTGAGACAGCGATACAGGTGAATATATGAGGGGAGAAAAAAATGGAAACAAAACTAAAACACATCCAGAAATAAAGATAGATAGCTAATGGTTAATTAATAAATAATTAATTAATCATGGGGAACACTCGTTGGAGGGAGCGCCGCATCGCCAATCCTGAAGAGCATCCTACCATCCTACTCCGACCTGTATAGTCTACTACACTTAAAAGTTCATATATGGGGGACCAATAATGGCCCAGATCTAACTCCAAGCTGTACAACTCTTAAAAGTTCCAAGATGAATGACCACCCATGGTCCAGATCTAACTCCAAGCTCTATTACCCGTAAAAGTTCCAAGATGATTGACCAACCACATCTAAGGATCTTACTCCAAGCTGTTCTACCCTTAAAAGTTGCAAGATAATGACGGACCAAATATGGACCAGATTCCAATATGATGCACCTATCAATGACCAGATCCAACTCCCACATATTTGTTTTATACTGGAGGATAATAATTCTTATCCCTGAAACTGCGGGAGCAAATCAATTTTTAGTGCCACCAGTGCGGGAATGTGAGAAAAACCGTGATCATTACAGAATTGGATGCAAATCACATCAACATCAAGGTTGTAGAAATCTGCATCCGGCATTATACTATCTAATTTTAACCCAAACGTATTGGGTTGAGGTATGGTTGTGGTTGGGAGTTGAAATAGCTGGGGCGAAGGGCAGCAAGTCGCTTGCGAGAGACGGTTGAGGTGAATTCAAGGGTGCCACACATTGGGATTTTGTCCCAAGATTTAAGACGGGATTGATTCTGTTTTATGCAGGCGGTTTATCGAAGGTAGGCATAGGTTCCGTTGTAAACCGTACCTGGATATAAACCACTGATAAATACTTGAATAATTCCTTCACAAGGTCCCAAGATAGACACAAATATCCCAACGCAAGACCTACATCCCAAGATCTTTTGGCAAATAACCAAGGATTGGTAAATATCTGCGTACATCGTACTGAGGCAGATGGTGGTGTGTGTTTCCTCGAGAGCTGACATAGGCGTATATGTGACACAATAGTAGACTTAATTATACGAATGTCGCCTGGTTTTGTATGCAATTGAAAACTGCGTTTTCCGGTTTCGCAGTGCTCGCAGAGCCTCTAGAAAGGCTTGCCAAACTCCCACGTGTTAACTGTATGGACTATGACAAGGAATTCCTGAATAAGAATTGAAGAAGGTATCTATAAGGTGTGCCAAGAAATTAATGAAGGTCGTGGAATGAATCAAATTTTAAAGGACTCTACAAGAAATAAAGATTTATAAATATATATAAAGGACTACGTATACCAAAGATGGAAACGTGATATAGGAAGATATATTATAATAGAAAATATCAGTATTAATATACAACCAAATCATTCAGGAGGCAACTGCATACATGGAAATGGAATAGGTAAACAAGAAGGAGGAAAAGAACCATGAGTGACAGAGAAACACAAAAACAAAATCAACAAAATATAATTATAAAACACAACAAAACACACACAAAACCCCACCCACACCACAATCACACACACACAGACCCACAAACAACACATAACACAAACCCAACACATCGCACACAACACACACACACACACACAACACACACACACACACACCAGCTACACGCACACACACACACACCACATACACACACAAACACACGCAATACACATACACCACCACAACACACACACACCACACACACCCCCCACACACACACCACACACACACACACAACGCACGCACACACACCTCACACCCAGGGCACACACACACACAAACACACACACACACACAACACACACACACACACACACACACATCACCACACACATCACCCACACACACCACACACACACACACACACACACACACACACTACACACACACACTAACACACAAAACACACCCTCATGAAACACAGAACACCCGATGATCCAAAAACACACAAAACTAGACACAATTCTCATTACATCAAACAAACACCATAAAAAAAAAACCACACAACAACAAAACCACAGTGATATATGAGAAAGGTGAGACAGCGATACAGGTGAATATATGATGGGAGAAAAAATGGAAACAAACTAAAACACAACAATCCAGAATAAAGGATAGATATCTATGGGTTAATTTATAAGATAATTAATTCATCTGGGGAAACACTCGTTGGAAAGAGCGCCGAATCGGCCAATCCTGAATGAGCATCCTACCATCCTACTGCCGACCCTGTATAGTCTACTTCTCTTAAAGTTCAAATATGGTGGACCAATAATGGCCCAGATCTACTCAAGCTGTACAACTCTTAAAGTTCCAAATGAAATGACCAACCATGTTCAGATCTAACTCCAAGCTCTATTACCCTAAAAGGTCAAGATGATTGCCACCACATCTAAGGATCTTACTCCAAGCTGTTCTACCCTTAAAAGTTGCAAGATAATGACGGACCCAATATGGACCAGATTCCAATATGATGCCATATCAATGACCAGCTCCAACTCACATATTTGTTTTATCTGGATGATAATAATGTTTATACCCTTAAACTGCGGGGCAAATCAATTTTTAGTGCCACCAAGTGCGGGAATGTGAGAAAAACAGTGATCATTACAGAATTGGAATGCAATCACATCAACATCAGGTTGTAGAAATTTGCAATCCGGGCATTATATTTATTTTACCCCAAACGTTATTGGGTTGAGTCTGGTTGTGGTTGGAGTTGGAATAGCTGGGGCGAGGGTAGCAAGTCGCTTGCGAGAGACGTTGAAGGTGATTCAAGGTCCACACATTGGGATTTTGTCCCAAGATTTAGACAGGGATTTTCCTGTCTTTTATGCCGGTCGTTTATCTGCAGGTAGTATAGGTTCCGTGTACCGTACATTATATAAACCCCTGAATAAATACTTGAATAATCCTTCAAAAGTCCCAAGATAGACACCAAAATATCCCAACGCCAAGACCTACATCCCTAAGATCTTTTGCAAATAACCAAGATTGTAATATCCGGCAAACATCGTAATGCAGATGTGGGTGTGTGTTATCGAGACTGACATCAAGGCGTATATTGACACAATAAGTAAACTTTTACAAATGTCGGCCTGGTTTTTGTAATGCATTGAAAACTGCGGTTTCGGTTCGCAGTACTGCAGGCAGACCTTCATGAAGGCTTGCCACAGCCCACGGGTTAACTGATTGGACTATGGACAAGGATTCCTTGAATAAAGTTGCAGAAGGTAGTCTATAAAGAGTGTTTGAACCAAGCAATTAATGAAGGCGGGAATGAAATCAAATTTAAGGAACATCTACAAAGATAAGATTTAAAATAGATATAAAAGACAACTATACAAAAGAATGTGCAACGTGGATATAGAAAGATATATTATAATAGAAAATAATCAGTATTAAGATACACATCATTCAGGAGGAAACTGCATACATGGAAATGAATAAGGTAAGCAAGAAGGAGGAAAAGAACCGTGAGTGACAGAGAAACACAAAAACACAAATCAACAAAATATAATTATAAAACACAACTAAAACACACACCCCACCCACCCCAAACCACACAAAACCCCACACACACACAACACCACACGACAAACACACACACACACACACACACACACACACACACACACACACACACACACACACACACACACACACACACACACAAACACACACACACACACACACACACACACACACACACACACACACACACACACACACACACACACACACACACACACACACACACACACACACCACACACCACACCACACACACACACACACACACACACACACACCACACACACACACACACACACACACACACACACACACACACACACACACACACACACACACACACACACACACACACACACACACACACACACACACACACACACACACACACACACACACACACCAACACACACCCTCATGAAACAAAGGAACACCCGATGATCAAAAACACACAAAAACGAGAACAAAAGTCTCATTACAGCAAAACAAACACCATAAAAAAAGACCACAACAACAACAAAACAACAGGGATATATGAGAAAGGTGAGACAGCGATACAGGTGAATATATGAGGGGAGAAAAAAATGGAAACAAAACTAAAACACATCCAGAAATAAAGATAGATAGCTATTGGTTAATTAATAAATAATTAATTAATCATGGGAAACACTCGTTGGAAGGAGCGCCGAATCGCCAATCCTGAAGAGCATCCTACCATCCTACTCCGACCTGTATAGTCTACTACTCTTAAAAGTTCAAATATGGGGGACCAATAATGGCCCAGATCTAACTCCAAGCTGTACAACTCTTAAAAGTTCCAAGATGAATGACCAACCATGGTCCAGATCTAACTCCAAGCTCTATTACCCGTAAAAGTTCCAAGATGATTGACCAACCACATCTAAGGATCTTACTCCAAGCTGTTCTACCCTTAAAAGTTGCAAGATAATGACGGACCAAATATGGACCAGATTCCAATATGATGCACCTATCAATGACCAGATCCAACTCCCACATATTTGTTTTATACTGGAGGATATAATTTTATCCCTGAAACTGCGGGAGCAAATCAATTTTTAGTGCCACCAGTGCGGGAATGTGAGAAAAACCGTGATCATTACAGAATTGGATGCAAATCACATCAACATCAAGGTTGTAGAAATTTGCATCCGGCATTATATCTAATTTTAACCCAAACGTATTGGGTTGAGGTATGGTTGTGGTTGGGAGTTGAAATAGCTGGGGCGAAGGGTAGCAAGTCGCTTGCGAGAGACGGTTGAGGTGAATTCAAGGATGGGATTGGCATTGGGATTTTGTCCCAAGATTTAGACGGGATTATTCATGTATTTATGCAGTCGTTTATCTGAAGGTAAGCATAGGTTCCGTTGTACCGTACCTTGATATAAACCACGAAATAAATATTGAATACTCCCTTCAAAAGTCCAGATAGACACGAAAATATTCCCAACGCCAGACTAACATCCCAAGCTCTTTTGGCAATAACCAAGGATTGGTAATATCTGTACATCGTAATGAAGGCAGAATGGTGGTGTGTGTTTATCGAAGCTGACATCAAGGCGTATAGGTGACACATAAGTAACTTTTACGAATGTCGGCAGGTTTTGTAATGCAATTGAAAACTGCGGTTTCCGTTTTCGCAGTAGCTCAGCAGAGCCTTCAGGAAGGCTTGCCACAGCCCGGTTTAACTGGATGGACTATGACAAGGACTTCCTGAATAAGAATTTAGGAAGGTAGTCTAAAGATTTGACACAAGAATTAATGAGGGCTGAATGAAACAAATTTAAGGGAATCTACAAGAAATAAAGAATTTATAAATATATATAAAAGACGACGTTACAAAAGAATGGAAACGTGATATTAAAAGATTATTATATATAAAATAATCAGTATTAACATACACATCATTCAGAGGAGAACTGCATACATGGAAATGAATAATGTAAACAAGAAGGAGGAAAAGAACCTTGTTGGACAGAGAAACCAAAAATACAAATCAACAAAAATATATTTATAAAACACAACTAAAACACACACACCCACGCCACACACAAACACACACACACAGACACCACACAAACACCACACAAACCACACATCGCACACAACACACCCAACACCCACACACACACACACACACACACACACGTACGGCGCACACACACACAACACACACTTACACCACCACACACACACACACACAGACACACACCACACACTACGATTGGGGCACACACACAACACACAACACACACACACACACAAGCACACACCACAAGAGACACACACACAACTCACACACGACATCCTCACACACCACACACACACACACGCGCACAGCACACACACACCACCACACACACACAACACACACACACACACACACAGCACACCACACACCACACACACACACACACACACACACCACACACACACTGCGCGGGGGACACAGCCCTCATGACAACAAAGGACATCCCCGTTAATCAAGAAACCCACACAAAAACGGAACAAAATTCTCATTACAGCAAAACAAACACCATAGAAAAAAAGACCACAACAACAACAAAAACAACAGTATAATATAGAAAGTGAGACAGCGGGAGACAGGTTGAATCTATGATGGGATAACAAAATGGAAACAAACTAAAACACATCCAGAAATAAGAGATAGATAGCTAATGGTTAATTAATAAATACTTAATTAATCATGGGGAACCTTTCGTTGAGGGCCCCTCTAATGCCATCCTGAAGAGCATCCTACCATCCTACCTCCGACCTTTATAGTCTACTAACTCTTAAAGTTCAAATATGGGGGACCAATAATGGCCCAGATCGAACTCCAAGGCTGTACAACTCGTAAAATGCCAAGATGAATGACCCCAACATGGTCCAATCGAACTCCAAGCTCTATTACCGCGTAAAAGTTCCAGAATGGTTGACCAACCACATCTAAGGATCTTACTCCAAGCTGCTCTCCCTTGAAATTGCCAGATAATGACGACCAATATGGACCAGATTCCAATATGTCACCTTCCATGACCAGATCAACTCCCACATATTTGTTTTATACTGGAAGATATAAGTTCTTATCCCTGAAACTGCGGGGAGCAAATCAATTTTTAGTGCCAACAGTGCGGGAAATGTGAAAAACGATGATCATTACAGACTTGGATGCATCACATCAACATCAAGGTTTTAGAAATCTGCACCGGCTTATATCCTAATTTTAACCCAAACGTATTGGGTTTGAGGGTATGGTTGTGTTGGGAGTTTAATCGCTGGGTCGAGGGGGCAGCAAGGTCGCTTGCGTGAGACGTTGAGTGAATACAAGGGTGCACACATTGGTCTTTGTCCCAGATTTAGACGATTATTCTGTATTTATGCAGTCGTTTATCTGATGTAAGCATAGTTCCGGAGGTACGTACCTTGATAAAACCACTGAATACATACTTGAACTCGCTTCAAAAGTCCCAAGATAGACACAAAATATCCCAACGCCAAGACCTACATCCCAAGATCTTTGGGGGGGGAAAATAACCAAGGATTGGTAAATATCTGGCTACCCGTAATGAGCAGATGGTGGTGTGTGTTATCGAGAGCTGACTCAGGCGTTATGTACAAAAATAAGTGACTTTTACAAAATGCGGCCTGGTTTTGTATGCAATTAAAAACGCGTTTCGGTTTCGCGTAGCTACAGAGCCTTCAGGAAAACTTGCCCAGCCCACGGGTTAAGGGGATGGACTATGACAAGGAATTCCCTGAATAAGAATTGAAAAGTAGTCTATAAATGTTACCAAAAAATTTAAATGAAGGCGTAAAATGAAATAAAAATTTAAGGAACATCTACAAAAATAAAGATTTATAAATATATCCAAAAGCACGTATACAAATGGGGAAACGTAAAATTTAAAAGATATATTAAATAGAAAAAAATCTGTTTTAAAAATACACATCATTCAGGGGGAAAACGCTACATGGAAATGATAGGTAAGCAAGAAGGAAAAAAACCGGAGTGACAGAAAAACCAAAAACACAAATAAACAAAATAAATTTATAAAACAAAACTAAAACACACCCCCCAAACCCCCAACAAACACACACACACAGACCACACCAAAACATACACAAAACCACCGCATCGCACACAACACACACACAACACCACACCCCAAAAACACCCACACACGTACAGCAAACCACACCACAACCCCTTACACCCCAACACAACAACACCCAACAAAAACACCCAACACACACCCACACACACACACACAACAACACACACAACCACACACACACACTTCCAAAACCCCCCACCCCACACACACCACCCCCACCACACACACACACACCACACACACACCACACACACAACACACACACCACACACCACACCCACACCACACACACACACACAACCCCCCACACACACACAAAAACACACAACCTCCCCACCACCCCTCATGAAACAAAGGAAACACCCATGAAAAAAAACCACAAAAACAAAAAAAAGTCTCATTACGCAAAAAACACCTAAAAAAAAGACCCAACAAAACAAAAAAACAGGGATTTGAGAAGGGGGAGACAGCGATACGGTGAATATAGAGGGGAAAAAAAAAAATGAAAAAAACTAAAACACTCCCAAAAAAAAATAGATCATTGGTTTTAATAAATAATTTAATTAAACATGGGAAACCTCGTTGGAAAGGGGGCGCCGAATCGCCAATCCCGAAGAGATCCACCATCCTACTCCGACCCGTATATCTACTACTCTTAAAAATTCAAATTGGGGGACCATAATGGGCCCCGATCTAACCCAACTGTACAACTCTTAAAATTTTTAAAATGAATGACCAACCCTGGTCCCCATCTAACTCCCGCTCTATACCTCCGTCAAAGTTCAGTTTGATTGACCACCACATCTAAGGATCTTACTCCAAGCTGTTCTACCCTTAAAGTTGCAAGATAATGACGGACCAAATATGGAACCAGGATTCCAATATAGCACCAATCAATGACCAGATCCAACAAGCACATTTTTGTTTTATACATGAGGAATAATAATTTTTATCCCTGAAACGCGGGAGCAAATACATTTGGTAGTGACCACCGGGGAGTGCGGGAATGTAGACAAAACAGTGAGCAATTACAGAATTGGATGCAAATCAATCACATCAAGGTTGTATAAAATGTTGCCTCCGGCATTATATCTAAGTTTTTTTTTAACCCAAACGTTTGGTTGAGGTAGTTCTGGGTGGGAGTTTGACATAGCGGTGGGTCGAAGGGTAGCAAGTCGTTTGCGGAGAGAACGGTTGAGGTGAATCAATGTGCCACACATTGGATTTTGTCCCAAGATTTAGAAACGGGATTATTCATGTAATTTATGCAGTCGTTTATCTGAAGGTAAGAGAATCGGTCCGTTGTCCCGTAGCCTTGATATAAAACAACACTGATAATACTGAATAGATCCTTCACAAAGTTCCCCAAGATAGACACAAATATCCCAACTCCAAGACCTAAGTCTCCAGATCCTTTTGGCAAATAACCAAGGATTGGTAACTATGCTGGTACAATCGGTAATGGCAGATGGTGGTGTGTTGTTATCGAGAGGTGACATCAGGCGTATATGTGACCCAATAAGTAGACTTTTACGAATGTCGGCATGGTTTTTGTATGCAATTGAAAACTGCGGTTTCGGTTTCGCAGTAGCTCAGCAGAGCCTTCAGGAAGGCTTGCCACAGCCCACGGGTTAACTGGATGGACTATGACAAGGAATTCCTGAATAAGAATTTAGGAAGGTAGTCTATAAAGAGTGTTGACCAAGAAATTAATGAAGGGCGTGGAATGAAATCAAATTTAAGGAACATCTACAAGAAATAAAGATTTATAAATATATATAAAGACGACGTATACAAAAGATGGAAACGTGATATAGAAAGATATATTATAATAGAAATAATCATATTAACATACACATCATTCAGGAGGAAACTGCATACATGGAAATGAATAAGGTAAACAAGAAGGAGGAAAAGAACCGTGAGTGACAGAGAAACACAAAAACACAAATCAACAAAATAATTATAAAACACAACTAAAACACACACACCCACCCACACACAAACACACACACACAGACACACACACAAACACATACACAAACACAACACATCTGTCACACAAATCACACACACACACACACAAAAAACACACCAAACACACACACACACACGGAACACACACAAACAACACACCCACACACACACACAACACACACACCACACAACTTATACCAGACTACACACACACACACACACACATTACACACACAAACACCAACACACACACATACACAGCACCCACACACACACACACTCCACACACAGCACACACACCACACACACACAACACACACACACACACACAACACAACAACTCACACACACACACTCACACACACACCACACACTCACACACACACACACACACACACCACACACACACCCACACACACACCACACCACACACACACACCCACACACACACCACCACACAACACAACACACAGACACACAACACACACCTCACACACACCACACACAAACTAACCACACTACTCATGAAACAAGGACACCCGATTATCAAAACACACAAAACTAGAACAAAAGTTCTCATTAACAGCAAAACAACACCATAAAAAAAAGACCCAACCACAACAAAACAACAGGGATATATGAGAAAGGTGAGACAGCGATACAGCAAATATATTAGGGGAGAAAAAACTATGGAAACAAAACTACAAAACACATCCAGAAAATAAGTTAATAGCTATTGGTTAATTAATAAATAATTAATTAATCATGGGGAACACTCGTTGGAGGGAGCGCCGCATCGCCAATCCTTGAAGAGCATCTACCATCCTACTCCGACCTGTATGTCCTACTAACTCTTAAAGTTCAAATATGGGGGACCAATAATGCCCAGATCTAACTCCAAGCTTACAAAACTCTTAAAAGTTCCAAGATGAAATGACCAACACCATGGTCTCAGATCTAACTCCAAGCCCAATTACCTAACAAGTTCCAATATGATTGACCAACCACATCTTTCAGGATCGTACTCCAAGCTGCTCTACCCTTAAAAGTTGCCAGGTAATGACGGACCACATATGGACCAGAATTCCCAATATGATGCACTATCAATGACCAATCCACTACTCACATATTTGTTTTATACTGGAGGATAAATTCTTATCCTGAAACTGCGGGCGCACACTCATTTTTAGTGCCGGGGACCTGCGGGAATGTTAGAAAAACGATGATCTTACAGATTGATGCAAATCACATCACATCAGGTTGTAGAATCTGCAATCCGGCATTATATCTAATTTTATTAACCCCAAATGTATTGGGTTGAGTATGGTTGTGATTGGAGTTGAAAGAGCTGGGGCGAAGGGCAGCAAGTCCGCTTGCGAGAGATACTGTTGAGTGAATTCAAGGGTGGCCACACATTGGGATTTTGTCCCAAGATTTAGACGGATATTCATGTATTTATGCAGTCCGTTTTCTGAAGGTAAGCATAGGTTCCGTGGTACCGTACCTTGATATAAACCACTGAATAAATACTTAATATCCCTTCAAAATTCCCCAGATAGAACACAAAATATCCCAACGCCAAGACCTACATCCCAAGATCTTTTGGCAAATAACCAAGGATTGGTAATATCTGCGTACATCGTAATGAGGCAGATGGTGGGTGTGTGTTATCGAGAGCTGACATCAAGGCGTATATGTGACCAATAAGAAGACTTTTTACGATGTCGGCTGGTTTTTTGTATGCAATTGAAAAACTGCGGTTTCGTTTCGGCAGTAGCTCAGGAGACCTTCAGGAAGGCTTGCCACAGCCCCACGGGTTATCTGGATGGACTTATGACAAGGAATTCCTGAATAAGAATTGAAGAAGGAAGTCTATAAAGAGTGTTGACCAAGAAATAATGAGGGCGTGAATGAAATCAAATTAAGAACATCTAACATAAATAAAAGATTTATAAATCATCGATATAAAAACGACGTATACAAAAGATGGAAACGTTGAATACTAGAAAGATATATTTAATAGAAAATAATCAGTATTAATATACACATCATTTCAGAGGTAGGGAACGGCTACATGGAAATGAATAAGGGGTGAAACAAGAAGGAGGAAAGAACCATGAGTGACCAGAGAACCCAAAACCACAAATCCACAAAATATTAATTATAAACACAACTAAAACACACACACCCACCCACACACAAACACACACACACAGGACACACAACACAAACACATACACAAACACACCACATCGCAACACAACACACACACACACACACACACCACACACACACACACACCCGTACACACACACACACACACACACACACTTACACCACACCACACACGCACACATACACACACACACACACAGCCACACACACACACACACACACACACACACACACACCCACACACACACACACACACACAACTCACTACACACAAACTCTCACAACACACACAAATCACAACAACACACACCACACACACAGACACACACACACACACACACTCACACACACACCACACAACAACAACACAACACACACACACACACACACACACACACACACACACACACACACACACACACACCACACACACACACACACACACACCACACACACACAACACCACACAGCAACACTAACACAGACCAACCCTCATGAAACAAACGAACACCCCGATGATCCAAAACACACAAAAACAAGAGAACAAAAGTCTCACAACAGCAAACAAACACATAAAACAGACCACCACAACACCAAACAACAGGGATATATGAGAAAGGGAGACAGCGTACAGTGATATATGAGGGGAAAAAAAAAAATGGAAAAAAAAACTAAAACACATCCAGAAAAAAGATAGTAGCTAATGGTTAATTAATAAAAAAATTAATTTAAATCAGGGGAAAAACACTCTTTGGAGGGAGCCCCGCTCGCCAATCCTGAAGAGCTCCTACCATCTCCCGACCGTATAGTTTTAATCTTAAAAGTTAAAATATGGGGGCCCAATAAGGGCCCCAGATCAAACTCCAAGTGTACAACCTTAAAATTTCCCAAGATAAATGACCAACCATGGCCCAAAAACAAACCCCCAAGCTCTATTACCCTAAAAGTTCCAAGAGATTGCCCAAACCCACATCAAAGGATCTTACTCCAAGTGCCCACCCTTAAAAGTTGCAAGATAAGACGGACCAAAAATGGACCAATTCCAAAAGATGCACTATCAATGACCAGATCCAAATCCCAATTTGTTTTATACGGAGGATAATAATTTTTTCCTGAAAAATGCGGGAGCAAATCAATTTTTGTGCCACCAGTGCGGGGAATTGAGAAAAAAGGGTTTATTAAGATTGGGCATCACACACATCAAAGGGTTTTAAAAATTTGCCCGGCATTTATCTAAATTTTAAAAAAACGTATTGGGGGGAGGAGGTTGTGGTTGGGGGTTGAAATAGCTGGGGCGAAGGGACAAGCCTTGGGGGAGACGGTTTTTGGGGAATCCAAGGGGGCCCAATTGGGATTTGTCCAAAAATTTAGACGGGGTTATTCATGATTTATGCAGTCGTTTATCTGAAGGTAAAATAGGTTCCGTTGTACCCTACCTTGATAAAACCACTGAAAAAAATAATTGAATAACCTTCAAAAATCCAAGTAGACACAAAAATCCCCAAAGCCCCAAAACCTACTCCAAATCTTTTTGGCAAAAAACCAAAGGGTTTGGGAAATTCTGGTACTCGTAATGAGGGAGATGGTGGTGTGTGTTATCGAAGGGTGCATCAAGGCGTAATGGGACACAAAAGTAGATTTTACGAATGTCGGCCCCGGGTTTTTTTGCAAAGAAAAAATGGGTTTTGGTTTTTTGCAGTAGTGCAAACCTTTAGGAAGGCTTGCCACAGCCCACGGGGGAATGGGGGACTAGACAAGGGTCCCGAATAGAATTAAGAAGGTAGTCATAAAAAGTGTTGCCCGAAATTAAGAAGGGCGTGGAATGAAATCAAATTTAAAGGAAAAATCTACAAAAAATAAAGATTTTTAAATATATAAAAAGAGACTATACAAAAAATGGAAACGTGATATAAAAAGAATATTAAATAGAAAAAAACAGTATTAAAACAATCATTCAGGGGAAACGCTACATGGAAAAGAAAAGGAAAAAAAAAGGAGGAAAAAAACCTGGGGACGGAAACACAAAAAAAAATCAACAAATATTAATTATAAAACACAACAAAACACACACCCCAAACCCCCCAAAAAACACAACCACAGACCAAAAAAAAAATACAAAACACACACATCGACACAAACACACACAACACACCAAACAACACACCACACACACACAAAACAACAACAAACCAACAAAAAAAAAAAAAAACACACACACAAAAACACCAACCAACACAAAAACCAAAACCAACACAAAAACAACAACACACCCCCAAACAAAAACACCCCAAAAAAAAAACACAAAACACACAACACACACACACACAACAACACAAAACACAACACAAAAAAACAAAACAAAACACCCAACAAAAAAAAAAAACAAAAACAAACCCCAAAAAACCCCAAAAAAACAAAACCCCAAAAAAAAANCGGGATTATTCATGTATTTGCAGTCGTTTATCTGAAGGTAAGCATAGGTTCCGTTGTACCGTACCTTGATATAAACCACTGAATAAATACTTGAATAATCCCTTCAAAGTCCCAAGATAGACACAAAATATCCCAACGCCAAGACCTACATCCCAAGATCTTTTGGCAATTAACCAAGGATTGGTAAATATCTGCGTACATCGTAATGAGGCAGATGGTGGTGTGTGTTATCGAGAGCTGACATCAAGGCGTATATGTGACACAATAAGTAGACTTTTACGAATGTCGGCCTGGTTTTTGTATGCAATTGAAAACTGCGGTTTCGGTTTCGCAGTAGCTCAGCAGAGCCTTCAGGAAGGCTTGCCACAGCCCACGGGTTATCTGGATGGACTATGACAAGGAATTCCTGAATAAGAATTGAAGAAGGTAGTCTATAAAGGATGTTGACCAAGAAATTAATGAAGGGCGTGGAATGAAATCAAATTTAAGGAACATCTACAAGAATAAAGATTTATAAATATATATAAAGACGACGTATACAAAAGATGGAAACGTGATATAGAAAGATATATTATAATAGAAAATAATCAGTATTAAGATACACATCATTCAGGAGGAAACTGCGTACATGGAAATGAATAAGGTAAACAATAAGGAGGAAAAGAACCATGAGTGACAGAGAAACACAAAAACACAAATCAACAAAATATAATTATAAAACACAACTAAAACACACACACCCACCCACACACAAACACACACACACAGACACACACACAAACACATACACAAACACACACATCGCACACAACAACACACACACACACACACACTACACACACACACACACTACACACACACACACACACACACTTACACACACACACACACACACACTACACACACCACACACACACACAACACACAACACACACAACACACACACACACACACACACACACACACACACACAACCACACACACACACTCACACACACACACCACACACACACACACACACACACACACACACACACACACACACACACACACACACACACACACACACACACACACACACACACACACACACACACACACACACACACACACACACACACACACACACACACTAACACACACCCTCATGAAACAAAGGAACACCCGATGATCAAAAACACACAAAAACGAGAACAAAAGTCTCATTACAGCAAAATAAACACCATAAAAAAAGACCACAACAACAACAAAACAACAGGATATATGAGAAAGGTGAGACAGCGATACAGGTGAATATATGAGGGGAGAAAAAAATGGAAACACAACTAAAACACATCCAGAAATAAAGATAGATAGCTATTGGTTAATTAATAAATAATTAATTAATCATGGGGAACACTCGTTGGAAGGAGCGCCGAATCGCCAATCCTGAAGAGCATCCTACCATCCTACTCCGACCTGTATAGTCTACTACTCTTAAAAGTTCAAATATGGGGGACCAATAATGGCCCAGATCTAACTCCAAGCTGTACAACTCTTAAAAGTTCCAAGATGAATGACCAACCATGGTCCAGATCTAACTCCAAGCTCTATTACCCGTAAAAGTTCCAAGATGATTGACCAACCACATCTAAGGATCTTACTCCAAGCTGTTCTAACCTTAAAAGTTGCAAGATAATGACGGACCAAATATGGACCAGATTCCAATATGATGCACCTATCAATGACCAGATCCAACTCCCACATATTTGTTTTATACTGGAGGATAATAATTCTTATCCCTGAAACTGCGGGGCAATCATTTTTAGTGCCCAACCAGTGCGGGAATGTGAGAAAAACGAATGAACATTACAGACTTGAATGCATTCACATCAACATCAGGTTGTAGAAAGCTGCATCCGCATTATATCTGATTTTAACCCAACGTATTGGTTGAGTATTGTTTAGGTGGAGTTGAAATACTGGGTCGAGGGCAGCGTCGCTTGATTGAGACTGTTGAGATGATTCAATGGTGCCACCATTGGGATTTTGTTCCCAGATTAGAACTGGATTATTCATGTGTTTGCAGTCGTTTTATCTGAAGGTACATAGTTTCCGTTGTACCGTACCTTGATTTGATAAACACTGTAAAATACTTGAAAAATCCTTCAAAAGTCCCAGATAGACACAAAATCTCCCAACGCCAAGACCTACATCTCAAGATCTTTTGGAAAATACTAAGGATTGGTATATCTGCGTACATCGTAATGAGGTAGATGGTGGTTGTGTTTATCGAGAGAGCTTGACATCAAGGCGTATATGTACACCAGAATAGACTTTTACGAATGTCGGCCTGTTTTTTGTTATGCAATTGAAAACTGCAGGTTTCCGGTTTTCGCAGTAGCTCAGCAAGCCTACCGGAAGGCTTGCCCACAGCCCACGGGTAACTGATGACTAGTTACAAGGAATTCCTGAATAGAATTGAAGGTAGTCTATAAAAGAGTGGGTTTACCAAGAATTAATGAAGGCGTGGATATGAAATCAAATTTAAGGACATTACAAGAATAAAGATTTATACATATCTAATATAAAACGACGTATACAAAAGATGGAAACGTGATATAGAAAGGATATATTATATAGAAAATATCAGTATTAAGATCACATCATTCAGGAGGAAACTGCATACATGGAAATAGCATCAGGTAAACAAGAAGGAGGAAAGAGACATGGAGTGACAGAGAACACAAACACAAATCAACAAAACATAATTATAAAACACAACTAAACACACACCCCACCCACACACAACACCACACATCAGACACACACACAAACACAATACACAACACACACATTTCGCACACAACACACACACACACACACCACACACACACCACACACACACACACACGTACACACACACACACACACCACACCTTACACACACAAACACACACACCATACAAACACACTACACACACACACCACACACACACACACACACCACAGCACAAACACACCACACACACCACAATACACAACACACACACACACACCACACACACACACACACACACACACACACACACACACACACACACACAAACAACACAACACACGCACACTCTTAGATTGTTTACGATATACACACTAACACCATCCCTCATAGAAACAAAGGACACCCCGGTGATCAAACCACAAAACTAGAACAAAAGTCCATTAACGCAAAACAAACACCATAAAAAAAAGACCACAACAACAACAAACAACAGTGATATATGAGAAAAGTGTGAGACAGCGATACAGTGAATATATGAGGAGAAAAAATGGAACAACAACTAAAACACATCCAGAAATAAGATAGCATATCTATTGGTTATTAATAAATACTTAGTTAATCATGGGTAACGACCGTTGGAAAGAGCGCCGAATCGCCATCCTGAAGAGCCTCCTACCATCCTACTCCGACCTGTATGTCTACTACTCTTAAAAGTTCAAAATATTGGGGACCAATAATGGCCCCGATCTAACTCCAAGCTGTACAACTCTTAAAGTTCCAAGATGAAATGCCAACCTGGTTCCGAGTCTACTCAAAGCTCTATACCCTTAAAATTTCCAAGATTGATTGACCACCACATCTAAGGAATATTACTCCAACTAGCTCATACCCTGTAAAGTTGCAAGATAATGACGGACCAAATATGACCAAATTCCAATATGATGCACCTATCAATGAACAATCCACTCCCACATATTTTGTTTTATACTGAGGATAAGAGTTTCTTATCCCTAACTGCGGGAGCAAATACATTTTTAGTGCCACCCAAGTGCGTGAATGTGAGAAAAACGTTATCATTACAGAATTGGATCAAATCACATCAACATCAAGGTTGTAGAAATTTGCATCCGGCATTATCTCTAATATTAACCCAAACGTATTGGGTTGAGGTATGGTTGTGGTTGGGAGTTGAAATAGCTGGGCGAAGGGTAGCAAGTCGCTTGCGAGAGACGGTTGAGGTGAATTCAAGGGTGCCACACATTGGGATTTTGTCCCAAGATTTAGACGGGATTATTCATGTATTTATGCAGTCGTTTATCTGAAGGTAAGCATAGGTTCCGTTGTACCGTACCTTGATATAAACCACTGAATAAATACTTGAATAATCCCTTCAAAAGTCCAAGATAGACACAAAATATCCCAACGCCAAGACCTACATCCCAAGATCTTTTGGCAAATAACCAAGGATTGGTAAATATCTGGGTACATCTAATGAGGCAGATGGTGGTGTGTGTTATCGAGAGCTGACATCAAGGCGTATATGTGACACAATAAGTAGACTTTTACGAATGTCGGCATGGTTTTTGTATGCAATTGAAAACTGCGGTTTCGGTTTCGCAGTAGCTCAGCAGAGCCTTCAGGAAGGCTTGCCACAGCCCACGGGTTAACTGGATGGACTATGACAAGGAATTCCTGAATAAGAATTTAGGAAGGTAGTCTATAAAGAGTGTTGACCAAGAAATTAATGAAGGGCGTGGAATGAAATCAAATTTAAGGAACATCTACAAGAAATAAAGATTTATAAATATATAAAAGACGACGTATACAAAAGATGGAAACGTGATATAGAAAGATATATTATAATAGAAATAATCAGTATTAACATACACATCATTCAGGAGGAAACTGCATACATGGAAATGAATAAGGTAAACAAGAAGGAGGAAAAGAACCGTGAGTGACAGAGAAACACAAAAACACAAATCAACAAAATATAATTATAAAACACAACTAAAACACACACACCCACCCACACACAAACACACACACACAGACACACACACAAACACATACACAAACACACACATCGCACACACACACACACACACACACACACACACACACACACACACACACACACGTACGCGCAACAACACACACACACACACTTACACACACAAACACACACACACACATACACACACACACACACACACACACACACACACACACACACACACACACACACACACACACACACACACCACACACACACACACACACACACACACACACACACACACACACACACACACACACACACACACACACACACACACAACTCACACACACACACTCACACACACACACACACACACACACACACACACACAAACACACACACACAACACACAACCACACATAACAACACCCTCATGAAACAAAGGAACCCGATGATCAAAAACACACAAGAACATAAAAGTCTCATTACAGCAAAAAACCATAAAAAAAGACCACAACAACAACAAACACAGGATATATAAAAGGTGAGACAGCGATACAGGTTGAATATATAGGAGAAAAAATGGAAACAAAACTAAACACATCCAGAATAAAGATAGATAGCTAATGGTTAATTAATAAATATTAATTAATCATGGAAACACTGTGGAGGAGCGCCGCATCGCCAAATCCTGAAGATGATGCACCTACCATCTACTCCGACCTGATAGTCTACTACTCTTAAAAGTTCAAATATGGGACCAATAATGGCCCAATCTAACTCCAAGCTGTACAACTCTTAAAAGTTCCAAGATAATGACCACCATGGTCCAGATCTACTCCAAGTCTATTACCCGTAAAAGTTCCAAGATGATTGACCAACCACATCTAGGATCTTACTCCAAGTGATTCTTACCCTTAAAAAGTTGCAAGATAATGACGGACCAAATATGGACCAGTATCCAATATGATGCACCTATCAATGACCAATCCAACTCCACATATTGTTTTAACTGAGGATAATAATTCTTATCCCTGAAACTGCGGGAGAAATCAATTTTTAGTGCCACCAGTGCGGGATGTGAGAAAAACGATGATCATACAGAATTGGATGCAAATCACATCACTCAAGGTTGTGAATCTGCATCCGACATTGATCTAATTTACCCAAGATTGTTAGATGGTTGGTTAGTGATATAGTTGGACGTAGTGTTAGTAAGTCTGAAGTAGGCCATAGGTCCGTGTACGTACCTTGATAACACAAAAATTGAATAA
>JACEEZ010020272.1:101742-114242 GCA_016584305.1 Chionoecetes opilio
GAATGTGAGAAAAAAAGTGATCATTACAGAATTGGATGCAAATCACATCAACATCAAGGTTGTAGAAATTTGCATCCGGCATTATATCTAATTTTACCCAAACGTATTGGGTTGAGGTATGGTTGTGGTTGGGAGTTGAAATAGCTGGGGCGAAGGGTAGCAAGTCGCTTGCGAGAGACGGTTGAGGTGAATTCAAGGGTGCCACACATTGGGATTTTGTCCCAAGATTTAGACGGGATTATTCATGTATTTATGCAGTCGTTTATCTGAAGGTAAGCATAGGTTCCGTTGTACCGTACCTTGATATAAACCACTGAATAAATACTTGAATAATCCCTTCAAAAGTCCCAAGATAGACACAAAATATCCCAACGCCAAGACCTACATCCCAAGATCTTTTGGCAAATAACCAAGGATTGGTAAATATCTGGGTACATCGTAATGAGGCAGATGGTGGTGTGTGTTATCGAGAGCTGACATCAAGGCGTATATGTGACACAATAAGTAGACTTTTACGAATGTCGGCATGGTTTTTGTATGCAATTGAAAACTGCGGTTTCGGTTTCGCAGTAGCTCAGCAGAGCCTTCAGGAAGGCTTGCCACAGCCCACGGGTTAACTGGATGGACTATGACAAGGAATTCCTGAATAAGAATCTAGGAAGGTAGTCTATAAAGAGTGTTGACCAAGAAATTAATGAAGGGCGTGGAATGAAATCAAATTTAAGGAACATCTACAAGAAATAAAGATTTATAAATATATATAAAAGACGACGTATACAAAAGATGGAAACGTGATATAGAAAGATATATTATAATAGAAAATAATCAGTATTAACATACACATCATTCAGGAGGAAACTGCATACATGGAAATGAATAAGGTAAACAAGAAGGAGGAAAAGAACCGTGAGTGACAGAGAAACACAAAAACACAAATCAACAAAATATAATTATAAAACACAACTAAAACACACACACCCACCCACACACAAACACACACACACAGACACACACACAAACACATACACAAACACACACATCGCACACAACACACACACACACACACACACACACACACACACACACACACGTACACGCACACACACACACACACACTTACACACACAAACACACACACACACATACACACACCACACACACACACACACACACACACACACACACACACACACACACACACACACTCACACACACACACACACACACACACACACACACACACACACACACACACACACACACACACACACACCACACACACACACACACACACACACACACACACACACACACACACACACACACCACACACACACACACACACACACACACACACACACACACAACACACACTAACACACACCCTCATGAAACAAAGGAACACCCGATGATCAAAAAACACACAAAAACGAGAACAAAAGTCTCATTACAGCAAAACAAACACCATAAAAAAAAGACCACAACAACAACAAAACAACAGGGATATATGAGAAAGGTGAGACAGCGATACAGGTGAATATATGAGGGGAGAAAAAAATGGAAACAAAACTAAAACACATCCAGAAATAAAGATAGATAGCTAATGGTTAATTAATAAATAATTAATTAATCATGGGAAACACTCGTTGGAGGGAGCGCCGCATCGCCAATCCTGAAGAGCATCCTACCATACTACTCCGACCTGTATAGTCTACTACTCTTAAAAGTTCAAATATGGGGGACCAATAATGGCCCAGATCTAACTCCAAGCTGTACAACTCTTAAAAGTTCCAAGATGAATGACCAACCATGGTCCAGATCTAACTCCAAGCTCTATTACCCGTAAAAGTTCCAAGATGATTGACCAACCACATCTAAGGATCTTACTCCAAGCTGCTCTACCCTTAAAAGTTGCAAGATAATGACGGACCAAATATGGACCAGATTCCAATATGATGCACCTATCAATGACCAGATCCAACTCCCACATATTTGTTTTATACTGGAGGATAATAATTCTTATCCCTGAAACTGCGGGAGCAAATCAATTTTTAGTGCCACCAGTGCGGGAATGTGAGAAAAACGATGATCATTACAGAATTGGATGCAAATCACATCAACATCAAGGTTGTAGAAATCTGCATCCGGCATTATATCTAATTTTAACCCAAACGTATTGGGTTGAGGTAATGGTTGTGGTTGGGAGTTGAAATAGCTGGGGCGAAGGGCAGCAAGTCGCTTGCGAGAGACGGTTGAGGTGAATTCAAGGGTGCCACACATTGGGATTTGTCCCAAGATTTAGACGGGATTATTCATGTATTTATGCAGTCGTTTATCTGAAGGTAAGCATAGGTTCCGTTGTACCGTACCTTGATATAAACCACTGAATAAATACTTGAATAATCCCTTCAAAAGTCCCAAGATAGACACAAAATATCCCAACGCCAAGACCTACATCCCAAGATCTTTTGGCAAATAACCAAGGATTGGTAAATATCTGCGTACATCGTAATGAGGCAGATGGTGGTGTGTGTTATCGAGAGCTGACATCAAGGCGTATATGTGACACAATAAGTAGACTTTTACGAATGTCGGCCTGGTTTTTGTATGCAATTGAAAACTGCGGTTTCGGTTTCGCAGTAGCTCAGCAGAGCCTTCAGGAAGGCTTGCCACAGCCCACGGGTTAACTGGATGGACTATGACAAGGAATTCCTGAATAAGAATTGAAGAAGGTAGTCTATAAAGAGTGTTGACCAAGAAATTAATGAAGGGCGTGGAATGAAATCAAATTTAAGGAACATCTACAAGAAATAAAGATTAAAAATATATATAAAAGACGACGTATACAAAAGATGGAAACGTGATATAGAAAGATATATTATAATAGAAAATAATCAGTATTAAGATACACATCATTCAGGAGGAAACTGCATACATGGAAATGAATAAGGTAAACAAGAAGGAGGAAAAGAACCATGAGTGACAGAGAAACACAAAAACACAAATCAACAAAATATAACTATAAAACACAACTAAAACACACACACCCACCCACACACAACAACACACACAGACCACACACACACTCAACACATACACAACACACACATCGCACACAACACACACCACATCCACACACACACACACACAAACACACACACACACACACACGTACACACACACACACACAACACACAACTTACACGCACAAACACACACACACAACATACACACACCAACACACCACCACACCACACACACACACACACACACACACACACACACACACACACACACACACACACAACTCACACACACACACTCACACACACACACACACACACCACACACACACACACACACCAAACATACACACAAACACACACACACACACACACACACACACACACACCACACACACACCACACACACACACACACACACACACACTCCACACCACACACAACACACACACTACCACACACCTTCATGAAACAAGGAACACCGATGATCAAAACAACACACAAAACAGAACAAAAGTCTCATTTTACAGCAAAACAAACACCATAAAAAAAAGACCCCACACACAACAACAAAACAACAGGGATATATGAGAAAGGTGATTGAAGACAGCGATACAGGTGAATATATGAGGGAGAACAAATGGAAACAAAACTAAAACACATCCAGAAATACAAAGACGATAGCTAATGGTTAATTAATAAATAATTAATTAATCATGGGAACACTCGTTGGATGCGAGCCCCCTATCGCCAATCAGAAGAGCATCCTACCCATCCTACTCCGACCTTTATAGTTACTTACTCTAAACGTTTCAAATATGGGGGACCAATAATGGCCCAGATCTAACTCCAAGTGTACTAAACTCTTAAAAGTTCCAAGATGAATGAACCAACCATGGTCCAGATCTAACTCCAAGCTCTATTACCCGTAAAAGGTCAAGATGATTGACCCAACACATACTAAGGATCTTACTCCAAGCTGCTCTACCCTTAAAAGTTGCAGATTAATGACGGACCAAACTATGGACCAGATTCCAATATGATGCACCCTAGCCAATGACCAGACCAACTCCCACTCATATGTTTTATACTGGAGGAGAATAATCCTTATCCTGAAACTGCGGGAGCAAATACATGTTTAGTGCACCAAGTGCGGGAATGTGAGAAAAAAAAACGATGATCATTTACAGACTGGATGCAAATACATCAAACATCAATGTTGTAGAAATCGCACATCCGGCATATATCTAATTTTAACCCAAAACGTATTGGGTTGAGTATGGTTAGTTGTTGGGAGTTTGAAATAGCTGGGGCGAAGGGCAGCAAGCGCTTGGTGAGACGGTTGAGGTGAATTTCCAAGGGTGCACACATGGGGATTTTGTCCAGATTTAGACGGGATTATTCATGTATTTATGCAGTCGGTTTATTCTGAAGGTTAAGCATAGTTCCGTTGTACGTACCTGATATAAACCCACTGTCTAAATACTTGAATAATCCATTCAAAGTCCCAAAGATAGACACAAAAATCCCAATCGCCAGACCTACATCTCAAGATCTTTGCAAAAACCAAGGATTGGTAAATATCTGCGTTACCATCGGAATGGAGGAGATGGTGTCTTGTGTGTTATCGAGAGCTGACACGCAAGGCGATATGGGACCACAAACAAGTAGACTTTTACGAATGTCGGCCGGTTTTTGTATGCAATTGAAAAACTGCGGTTTCGGTTTCGCAGTAGCAGCAGAGCTACAGGAGGCTTGCACAGCCCAGGGTTAAACTGGATGGACTATGACAAGGAATTCCTGAATAGAATTGAAGGAAGGAGTCCTATAAGAGTGTTGACCAAGAAAATAATGAAGGGCGTGGAATGAAATCAAATTTAAGGAACATCTACAAGAAAAATAAAGAGATTATAAATATATATAAACGACGACGTATACAAAAGAGGCACCGTTGATATAGAAAGATATATTATAATAGAAATAATCAGTATTAAGATACCACATTCATCAGGGAGGAAACTGCATACAGGGACTGAATAAGGAACAAGAAGGAGGAAAGAACCATGAGTGACAGAGAAAACACAAAAAGACAAATCAACAAAATATAATTATTAAACACAACTAAAACACACACAACCCACCCACACACAAACACACACACACAGACACCCACCCACCCACATACACAAACACACACACGCACACAACCCACGCACACACACCAACACACACACCCACACACACACACACACACCACACGTACTACACACACAACACACCACACACCTACACACACAAACACACACCACACACATACAAACACCACAACACACACCACACACACAACACCACACACACACACAAACACACACAACACCACACACACACACACAAACTCACAAACACACACTCACACACACACACACACCAACACACACACACCACACACACACACACACCCACACACACACACACCACACACACACACAACACACCACACCACACACACACACACACACACACACACCACACACCACACACACACACACACACACACACACACACCACACTAAAAACACACCACCCTCAGGAAACAAAGGAACACCCGTGATCAAAAAAAACAACCACCAAAAACGAGAACAAAAGTCTCATTACAGCAAAACAAACACCATAAAAAAAGACCACAACAACAACAAAACAACAGGGATATATGAGAAAGGTGAGACAGCGATACAGGTGAATATATGAGGGGAGAAAAAAATGGAAACAAAACTAAAACACATCCAGAAATAAAGATAGATAGCTATGGTTAATTAATAAATAATTAATTAATCATGGGAAACACTCGTTGGAAGGAGCGCCGAATCGCCAATCCTGAAGAGCATCCTACCATCCTACTCCGACCTGTATAGTCTACTACTCTTAAAAGTTCAAATATGGGGGACCAATAATGGCCCAGATCTAACTCCAAGCTGTACAACTCTTAAAAGTTCCAAGATGAATGACCAACCATGGTCCAGATCTAACTCCAAGCTCTATTACCCGTAAAAGTTCCAAGATGATTGACCAACCACATCTAAGGATCTTACTCCAAGCTGTTCTACCCTTAAAAGTTGCAAGATAATGACGGACCAAATATGGACCAGATTCCAATATGATGCACCTATCAATGACCAGATCCAACTCCCACATATTGTTTTATACTGGAGGATAATAATTTTATCCCTGAAATGCGGGAGCAAATCAATTTTTAGTGCCACCAGTGCGGGAATGTGAGAAAAACAGTGATCATTACAGAATTGGATGCAAATCACATCAACATCAAGGTTGTAGAATTTGCATCCGGCATTATATCTAATTTTAACCCAAACGTATTGGGTTGAGGTATGGTTGTGGTTGGGAGTTGAAATAGCTGGGGCGAAGGGTAGCAAGTCGCTTGCGAGAGACGGTTGAGGTGAATTCAAGGGTGCCACACATTGGGATTTTGTCCCAAGATTTAGACGGGATTATTCATGTATTTATGCAGTCGTTTATCTGAAGGTAAGCATAGGTTCCGTTGTACCGTACCTTGATATAAACCACTGAATAAATACTTGAATAATCCCTTCAAAAGTCCCAAGATAGACACAAAATATCCCAACGCCAAGACCTACATCCAAGATCTTTTGGCAAATAACCAAGGATTGGTAAATATCTGCGTACATCGTAATGAGGCAGATGGTGGTGTGTGTTATCGAGAGCTGACATCAAGGCGTATATGTGACACAATAAGTAGACTTTTACGAATGTCGGCCTGGTTTTTGTATGCAATTGAAAACTGCGGTTTCGGTTTCGCAGTAGCTCAGCAGAGCCTTCAGGAAGGCTTGCCACAGCCCACGGGTTAACTGGATGGACTATGACAAGGAATTCCTGAATAAGAATTATAGAAGGTAGTCTATAAAGAGTGTTGACCAAGAAATTAATGAAGGGCGTGGAATGAAATCAAATTTAAGGAACATCTACAAGAAATAAAGATTTATAAATATATATAAAAGACGACGTATACAAAAGATGGAAACGTGATATAGAAAGAGATATTATGATAGAAAATAGTCAGTATTAAGATACCACATCATTCAGGTGAAACTGCTACATGGAAATGAATAAGGGGGAAAACAAGAAGGAGGAAAAGAAACCATGAGTGACAGGAAACACAAAAACACAAATCAATAAAATTATAATTATAAAACACAAACTAAAAACACACCACACCCACCCACACACAAAACACACACACACAGACACACACACAAACACATTACACAAACAACACATCGCACACAACACACACAACCACACACACACCACACACACACCACACACACCACACACACACACACACGTACACGGCACACACAAACACACACACTTCACCACACCAAACACCACACACACATACACACATCACACCACCCACAGCACAACCCACACACACACACACCCACCACACACACACACACACACACAACTCACACACACCATACACACCACACACACACACACACCAACACACACAACACACACACACACACAACACACACACACACACACACACACCCACACACACACCACACTAACACACAACCCTAATGACACAAATAGGAACACCCGATGATCAAAAAAACACAAAAAAGAGAACAAAAGTCTCATTACAGCAAAAAAAACACCATAAAAAAAAGGACCCCAATAAACAACAAAACAACAGGGATATATGAGGAAAGGTGAGACAGGCGATACAGGTGAAAATGAGGGTGAGAAAAAAATGAAACAAAAACTAAAACACATCAGAAAAAAGATAGCTACCTAATGGTTAAATAATAAAAAATTAATAAATCATGGGAACACAACCCCCCCCGTTGGAGGGAGCGCCGCATCGCCAATCCGAAGAGCATCCTACCATCCTACCCGACATTAATCTAGTCTATTACTCTAAAAGTTCAAATATGGGGGACCAATAATAGCCAGATTAACTCCAAGCTGTAAACTCTTAAAAGTTCACAAGAGAGGACAACCATGTCCAGAATCAACTCCAAAGGCTCTATTACCCGTAAACGTTCCAAGATGATTGACCAACCACATCTAAGGATCTACTCCAAGTGCTCTACCCTTAAAAAGATGCAAGCTAAGGACGGACCAAATATGGACCACGATTCCAAAACTCCCACGACTTGACCAACCATCATCAAACCAACTGGACCAGATCAACCTCCCACATATTGTTCTTCCATATTCTCCCTCCCCGAACTGCGGTAATATCATTTATCTGACCACAACTGGGAGCAAATAAATTTTAGTGCCACCAGTTGCGGGGACTTGAGAAAAAACAGTGTCATTACAGAATTGGATGCAAAATCACAAGCAATATCAAGGTTGTTAGGAAAATTTGCATCCGGGCAATTATATCTAATTTTAACCCATAAAACGTACTGGGTTGAGGTTGGTGTGGTTTGGGAGCTGGAAATGATGGGTGCGAGAAGGGTAGCAAGTCGCTTGCGCGAGAGCGTTGAGGTGAATTCAAGGGTGCCACACATTGGGATTTGACCCAAGATTTAGACGGGAGTATCATGTATTTATGCAGTACGTTTATCTGAGGTTAAGCATAGGTTCCGTTGTACCGTACCTTGATATAAAACCACTGAATAAATTACTTGAATAATCCTTCAAAGTCCCTAGATAGGACACAAAATATCCCCCAAGCCAAGAACATACATCCCAAGAATCTTTTGGCAAATACCAAGGATTGGTAAATATCTGCGACATTCGTAATGAGCAGATGGTGCGTGTGTTGTTATCGAGAGCTGACATCAAGGCGTTAGTGACACAATACAGTAGGACTTCTACGAATGTCGGCCTGGTTTTTGTATGCAATTGACAAACTGCGGTTTCGGTTTTCGCAGTAGCTCAGAAGAGCCTTCAGAAAGGCTTGTCCACAGCCCCACGGTTTAACTGCATGGACTATGACAAGGAATTCCTATTTAATAAGAATTGACGAAGGTTAGTCTATAAAGCGTGTTGACCAAGAAATAATGAACTGAGGCGTGGCTGCAAATCAAATTTAAAGGAACATCTACAAGAAATAAAGATTATAAATATAATAATAAAAAGACGACCCGTATACAAAAGGATGGAAAGTGATATAGAAAGATATATTATATAAGAGAAAATTTATCAGTCTTAAGATACACATCATTCAGGAGGAAAACTGCATACATGGAAATGAATAAGGTAAACAAGAAGGAGGAAAGAAAATGAGTGACAGAGAAACACAAAAAACACAAATCAACAAAATGTTTAATTATAAAACACAATAAAAAACACACACACCCACCCCACACACAAAACAACACACACACCAGACACACACACAAAAAACACATACCCAAACACACACAATCGCACACAAACACACAACACACACACACACACAACACACACACACAGGTCGAGCTGACTAGGCACCGTACACCCACACACATCAACTAGCACATCACTTACACACACAAACACACACACACACAACACACACCAAACACACACACACACACACACACACACACACACCACACACAAACACACACACACACACACACACACCCACACACACACACACACACACCACAAATCACACACACACTCACACACACACCACCACACACACACACACACACACACACACACACACACCACACACACACACACCACACACACACACACACACACACACACACACACACACACACACACCACACCACACACACACACACACACACACACCACACACACACACACACACACACACACTAAAACACACCCTCGTGAAAACAAAGGAACACCCGAGATCAAAAACACAGAAAACGAGAACAAAAGTCTCAGTACAGCCAAACAACACCATAAAAAAAGACCACAACAACAACAAAACAACAGGGATATATGAGAAAGGTGAGACAGCGAACAGGTGAATATATGAGGGGAGAAAAAAAAAATTGAAACAAAAACTAAAACACATCCAGAAATAAAGATAGATAGCTAATGGTTAATTAATAAATATTAATTCAATCATGGGGAGCACTCGCTGGGAGGGAGCGCCGCATCGCCAATCCTTGAGAGCATCCTACCATCCTACTCCGGACCTGTATAGCTCTACTACTCTTAAAAGTTCAAATATGGGGGACCAATAATGGCACCAGATCCTCAACTCCAAGCTGTAAACTCTTAAAAGTTCCAAGATGAATGACCAACCAGGTCCGATCTAACTCCAAGCTCTATTACCCGTAAAAGGTCCAAGATGGATTGACCAACCACATCTAAGGATCTTACTCCAAGCTGCTCTACCCTTAAAGTTGCAAGATAATGACGGACCAAATATGGACCAGATTCCAATATGATGCACCTATCAATGACCAGATCCAACTCCACATATTTTTTTTTTTACTGGAGGATAATAATTCTTATCCCTGAAACTGCGGAGCAAATCAATTTTTAGTGCCACCAGTGCGGGAATGTGGAGAAAAACGATGATCATTACAGAATTGGTTTGGCACATCACATCAACATAAGGTTGTAGAATCTGCATCCCGGCAATTATATCTAATTTTAACCCAAACGTATTGGGTTGAGGTATGGTGTGGTTGGGAGCTGTTATAGCGGGGGCCCGAAGGGCAGCAAGTCGCTTGCGAGAGACGGTTGAGGTGAATTCAAGGGTGCCACACATTGGGATTTTGTCCCAAGATTTAGACGGGATTATTCATGTATTTATGCAGTCGTTTACCCTGAAGGTAAGCATAGGTTCCGTTGTACCGTACCTTGATATAAACCTGAATAAATACTTGAATAACCCCTTTCAAACGCCCCCAAGATAGACACAAAATATCCCAACGCCAAGACCTACATCCCAAGATCTTTTGGCAAATAACCAAGGATTGGTAAATATCTGCGTACATCGTAATGAGGCAGAGGTGGTGTGTGTTATCGAGAGCTGACATCAAGGCTATATGTGACACAATAAGTAGACTTTTACGAATGTCGGCCTGGTTTTTTTTATGCAATTGAAAACTGCGGTTTCGGTTTCGCAGTAGCTCAGCAGAGCCTTCAGGAAGGCTTGCCACACCCACGGGTTAACTGGATTGACTATGACAAGGAATTCCTGAATAGGAATTGAAGAAGGTAGTCTATAAGCGTGTTGCCCAAGAAATTAATGAAGGGCGTGAATGATCAAATTTAAGGAACATCTACAAGAATAAAGATTATAAATATATATAAAGACGACGTATACAAAAGTGGAAAACGTGATATAGAAAGATATATTATATAGAAAATAATCAGCATTAAGAATACACATCATTCAGGATGAAACGCATACATGGACATGAAATAAGGTAAACAAGAAGGAGTAAAAGAACCATGAGTGACAGAGAACACAAAAACACAAATCAACAAATCTAATTATAAAAAAACACAACTTAAACACCACACCCAACCCACACACAAACACCACACCAGACACACCACAAACACTACACAAACGTACACTCGCACACACACACACACACCCACACACACCACACACACACACACACGTACACGCACACGACACACACACACACTTACACACACAATACACCACACACATCATACCACACACACACCACACACGACACACACACACACACAACACACACACGACACACACACCACACACAACACACACACACACACTACACACCCACACCACACCACAACTTCACGCACCACACACACACACACATCACACACACCACACACACACACACACACACACAACACACACACACATCATACACCACACGCACACCGCCACACAACCCACACACACACACACACACACACCACACACACACACACACACACACACACACACACCCACACCTAACACAACACCATCATGAAACAAAGGACACCGATGCTAGCAAAAACACACAAAAACGAGAACAAAGTCTCATTACAGCAAAACAAACACCATAAAAAAAAGACCACAACACAACAAAACAACAGGGATATATAGAAAGGTGAGACAGCGATACAGGTGAATTAGATGAGGGGAGAAAAAAATGGAAACTAAAACTAACACTCCAGAAATAAGATAGAATAGCTAATGATTAATTAATCAATAATTAATTAATTCATGGGGAACACTCGTTTGGAGGGAGCGCCGCATCGCCAATCCTGAAGAGCTCCTACATTCCTACTTCCGAACCTGTAGAGTCTACAACGATCCTAAAGAGTTCGAAATATGGGGGACCATAATGGCCCAGATCTGAACTCCAAGCTGTAACAACTCTTAAAGTTCCAAGTGAATGACCAACCATGGTTCAGATCGCCTCCAAGCTCTTAATTACCCGTAAAAGTTCCACAAGATGATTGACCCCACCACATCTAAGGATCTTACTCCAGCTGTTTCTA
>JACEEZ010020272.1:119242-129770 GCA_016584305.1 Chionoecetes opilio
AGAAAATTAATCAGTATTTAAGATACACATCATTCAGCGAGAAACTTGCATAAAATGGAAATGAATAAGGGTAAACAAGAAGGAGGACAGAAAAGACCCATGAGTGCCAGAGAAACACAAAAAACACAAATTAACAAATATATTATAAAACACAACTAAACACACACACCCACCACACACAAAACCACACACACACAGACACACACACATAACACATACACAAAACACACACATCGCACACAACACACACACACACACACACACACACACAGCACACACACACACACACACAAACACACACAACACACGTACACACACACACCACACACACACACACACTTTACACACACAAACACACACACACACATTTACACACACCACACACACACACACACACACAAACACACCACACCACACACAACACACACAACAACTCACACACACACACCACACACACACACACACACACCACACACACACACACACACTACCACACACACACACACACACGACACACACACCACAACACACACACACACACACACACACACACACACACAACACACACTACACACACACAACACACAAACACACACACACACACACTAAGCACACACCCTCATGAACAACAAAGAACACCGGATGATCCAAAAACACACAAAAAGGAGAAAGAGAACACAAGTATTATTACAGCAGAACAAACACCCATTTAAAAAAAAAGACCACAACAACAACAACAACCACAACCAGGGATATATGAGAAAAGGTTGAGACACGATACAGGTGAATATGAGGGGAGAAAAAAATGGGAAACAAAAACTAAAACACATCAGAAATAAAGATAGGATAGCTATTGGTTAATTAATAAATAATTAATTATCATGGGGGAACAATCGTTCGGAAGGAGCGCGAATCGCCAATCCTGAAGGAGATCCTACCATCCTACTCCGACCTGTATAGTCTATACTCTAAAAGTTCTCAAATATGGGGGACCAATAATGGCCCAGATCTAACTCCAAGCTGTACAAACTCTTTAAAAAGTTCCAAGATGAAAAATGACCAATAAATGGTCAGACTAACTCCAGCTATATACCGTAAAAGTTCCAAGATGATTGACAAACACATCTAAGATCTGACTCAATCTGTACCCTTAAAGTTGCAAGATAATGACTGGACCAAATATGGAACAGATTCCAATATGATATGAACATATCAATGACCAGATCCAACTCCCAAATATTGTTTTATATGGAGGATAATATTTTTATCCCTGAAACTGGGGAGCAACAGGAGCAATCAATTTTTAGTGCCACCACCCTCCCCCCCCCCGCGCTGTCCCCCCGGGGCGGGAATGTGAGAAAAACAGTGATCATTACAGAATTGGATGCAAATCACATCAAAACATCAAGGTTGTAGAAATTGGCATCCGGCAATTATATCTAATTTTAACCCCAAACGTATTGGGGTGAGGGTATGGTTGTGGTGGGGAAGTTGAATAGTGGGGCGAAGTGGTAGCAAGTCGCTTGCGAGAGACGGTTGAGGTGAACAAGGGTGCCACACATTGGGATTTGGTGTCCCAAGATTTAGACGGGATTATTCATGTATTTATGCAGGGTCGTTTATCTGAAGGTAAGCATAGGTTCCGTTGTACGTACATTGATAGAAAACCACTGAATACAATACCTTGGAACAATCCCCTTCAAAAGTCCAAGATAGACACAAAATATCCCAACGGCCCAAGACCTCATCCAAGATCTTTTGGCAAATAACCAAGGAGTTGGTAAATATCTGCGTAATCGTAATGAGGCAGATGGTAGGTGCGTGTTATCGAGAGTGACATTCAAAGGCGTATATTGTGGACACAATAAGTCGACTTTTACGAATGTCGGCCTGGTTTTTTATGCAATTGAAAACTGCGGTTGCGGTTTCAGCAGTAGCTCAGCAGAGCCTTCAGGAAAAATTGCCACAGCCAACGGGTTAACTGATGGACTATGACAAGGAATTCCTGATCACAGAATTGAAGAAGATAGTCGATAAAAGAGTGTTTGACCAAGAAATTAATGAACGGGCGTGGAAAGAACTCAAATTTAAGGAAAAACATCTACAAGAAATAAAGATTATAAAGATATACAGAAGACGACGTATACAAAAGATGGAAACGTTATATCGAACGATAGATTATAATAGAAAATAATCAGTATTAAGATACACATCATCAGGAGAAACTGCCATTACATGGAAATGAAACTAGGTAAGCAAGAAGGAGGAAAAAGAACGTGTAGTGACAGAGAAACACAAAAACCACAAATCAACAAAATATAATTATATAAACACAACTAAAACACACACACACCACCCACACACCAAACACCACACACACAGACACACACCAAAACACATACACAAACAAACACAATCGCACACAACACACACACAAACCACACACACCCACACACACCACACACCACATTTACACGCACACACCCACACACACACTTAACACACACAACACAACACACACACATACACCACACCACCACACACACACACCACACACCACACACACACACACACACACACACACACACAAAAACGCACACACACACACTCAAACACACACACACACAAACACACACACACAACACACACACACAACCCACACACACACACACACCAACACACACCACACACACACACTAAAACACAACACACACACAACACACACACACAACACACTAACACACACCCCTCATGAAACAAAGGAACACCCGATGCTCAAAAACACCACAAAAACGAGAACAAAAGTCTCATTACAGCAACAACAAACCACCATAAAAAAAAAGACCACAAACAACAACAAAACAAAGGGATATACGCGAAAGGGGATACAGCGATACAGGTGAATATATGAGGGGAGAAAAAAAATGGAAACAAAACTAAAAACATCCAGAAAATAAGATAGATAGCTATTGGTTAATTAATAAATAACTTTAATTAAAATCATGGGGAACACACTCGTTGGAAGGAGCACGAATCGCAAATCTGAAGAGCATCCTACCATCACTACTCCGACTGTATAAGTACTACTCTAAAAAAGTTCAAATATGGGGGACCAATAATGCCCAGATCTAACTCCAAGCTGTACAACTCTTAAAAAGTTCCAAGATGAATGGGACCAACCATGTCCAGATCTAACTCCAAAGCTCTATTACCGTAAAAGTTCCAAGATGATTGACCACAACATCTAAGGATCATTACTCCAAGCTGTTCTACACTAAAAGTTGCAAGATAATGAAGGACCAAATATGGACAGATTCCAATATGATGCACCTATCAATGACAGATCCAACTCACACATATTTGTTTTATTATCTTATACTGAGTATAATAATTTTATCCCTGAAACTGCGGGAGTCAAATCCAATTTTTCGTGCCACCAGTGCGGGAATGTGAGAAAAAAAGTGCATTCATTACAGAATGGATGCAAATCAAATCAACATCAAAGGTTGTAGAATTTGCATCCGGCATTATATCTAATTTTACCAAACGTATTGGGTTGAGGTATGGTTGTGGGGGAGTTGAAAACATAGCGGGCGCAAGGGTAGCAAGTCGCTTGCGAGAGACGGTTGAGGTGAATTCCAAGGGTGCCACACATTGGATTTTGTCCCAAGATTTAGGACGGGATTATTCATGTATTTATGCAGTCGTTATCTTGAAGGTAAGCATAGGTTCCATGTACCGTACCTTGATAAAACCCACTGAAATAAACTACTTGAATAATCCTTCAAAATCCAAAGATAGACACAAAATATCCCAACGCCAAAGACCTACATCCAAAGCATCCTTTTGCAAATAACCCAGGATTGGTAAATATCTGGAGTACATTCGTAATGAGGGCAGATGATGGTGTGTGTTATCGAGAGATGACATCAAGGCGTAATGTGACACATAAGTAGACTTTTACGAATGTCGGCATGGTTTTTGTATGCATTGAAAACAAAACACCTGGCGGTTTCGGTTTCGCTAGAGTCAGCAGAGCCTCCCACAGGAAAGGCTGGCCACAGCCACGGTTAACTGGATGGACTATGACAAGGATTCCTGAATAAGAATTCTAGAAAGGTAGTCTATAAAGAGGTTGACAAGAAATTATGAAGGGCGTGGAATGAATTGTAAAATCAAATTAAGGAACATTCTACAAGAAATAAAGATTTATAAATATAATAAAAGACGAAAGTAACAAAAGATGGAAACGTGCTATAGAAAGATATTATCATAGGAAAAAATAATCAGTATTAACATACACATCAATCGGAGGGAAATGCATACACTTCGAAAGAACATAAGGTAAACAAGGAAGGAGGAAAAGACAGTGAGTGGACAGAGAAAAACACAAAAAACACAAATCAACAAAATTTATAATATAAAACACAACTAAAACACACACACCCACCCACACACAAACACACACACACAGACACACACACAACACATACACAAACACACACATTCGCACACAACACTACACACACATACACACACACACACACCACACACACACACGTACAAGCACACACACACACACACACTTACACACACAACAACACACCACACACACATACACACACCACACACACCACACACACACACACAACACACCACACACACACACACACACACACAACTCACACACACACACTTCACACACAACACACACACCACACACACACAACACACACACACACACACACACAACACACACACACACACACACACACACCACACACACACACACACACACATCACACAACACACACACACACACACACACACACACACACACACCACACACACACACACACACACACCAAGAAATAAACACACACCATCATGAAACAAGGGAACAACCGATGATCAAAAACACAGAAACGAGAACAAAAGTCTCATACAGCAAAACAAACACCATAAAAAAAAAAGGCCCACAACAAACAACAAAACAACAGGGATATATGAGAAAGGTGGAAAGGTGAGACAGCACGATACAGGGGAATCTATGAGGGAGAAAAAAAAAAGGGAATACAAAACTAAAAACACATCCAGAAATAAAGATAGATAGTATTGGTTAATAATAAATAATTAATAATCATGGAGGAACACTCGTTGGAGGGAGCGCCGAATCGCCAATACTGAAGAGCATCCTACCATCCTACTACGATCTTGTATAGTCTACTACTCTTAAACGATCAATATGGGGGACCAATAATGGGCCAGATCGGAAATCCAAGGCTGTATAACAACTTTAAAAGCTTCAAGATGATTGACAACCATGGTCAGATTTAACTCCAACTCTATTTACCCGTTAAAAGGTTCCAGATGATTGACCAACCACATATAAGATCTTACTCCAAGCTGCTCTACCCTTAATAGTTGCAAGATGAATGACGGACCCAAATATGACCAGATTCCAATATGATGCACCTATCAATGACCAGATCCAACTCCCACATATTTGTTTTATACTGGAGGATAATAATTCTTATCCCTGAAACTGCGGGAGCAAATCAATTTTTAGTGCCACCAGTGCGGGAATGTGAGAAAAACAGTGATCATTACAGAATTGGATGCAAATCACATCAACATCAAGGTTGTAGAAATTTGCATCCGGCATTATATCTAATTTTAACCCAAACGTATTGGGTTGAGGTATGGTTGTGGTTGGGAGTTGAAATAGCTGGGGCGAAGGGTCAGCAAGTCGCTTGCGAGAGACGGTTGAGGTGAATTCAAGGGTGCCACACATTGGGATTTTGTCCCAAGATTTAGACGGGATTATTCATGTATTTAGCAGTCGTTTATCTGAAGGTAAGCATAGGTTCCGTTGTACCGTACCTTGATATAAACCACTGAATAAATACTTGAATAATCCTTCAAAAGTCCCAAGATAGACACAAAATATCCCAACGCCAAGACCTACATCCCAAGATCTTTGGCAAATAACCAAGGATTGGTAAATATCTGCGTACATCGTAATGAGGCAGATGGTGGTGTGTGTTATCGAGAGCTGACATCAAGGCGTATATGTGACACAATAAGTAGACTTTTACGAATGTCGGCCTGGTTTTGTAGCAATTGAAAACTGCGGTTTCGGTTTCGCAGTAGCTCAGCAGAGCCTTCAGAAGGCTTGCCACAGCCCACGGGTTAACTGGATGGACTATGACAAGGAATTCCTGAATAAGAATTGAAGAAGGTAGTCTATAAAGAGTGTTGACCAAGAAATTAATGAAGGGCGTGGAATGAAATCAAATTTAAGGAACATCTACAAGAAATAAAGATTATAAATATATATAAAAGACGACGTATACAAAAGATGGAAACGTGATATAGAAACGATATATTATAATAGAAAATAATCAGTATTAAGATACACATCATTCAGGAGGAAACTGCATACATGGAAATGAAAAGGTAAACAAGAAGGAGGAAAAGAACCAGAGTGACAGAGAAAACACAAAAACACAAATCAACAAAATATAATTATAAAACACAAACTAAAACACACACACCCACCCACACACAAACACACACACACAGACACACACACAAACACATACACAAACACAACATCGCACACAAACAACACGCACACACAACACACACACACACACACACACACACACACACACACACACACAACACACACACACACACAAACACACACACACACATACACACACCACCACACACACACACACACACACACAACACACACAACACACACACACACACACCACACACACACACAACTCACACACACACACTCACACACACACACACACACACACACACACACACACACACACACACACACACACACACACACACACACACACAACACACACACACACACACACACACACACACACACCACACACACACACACACACACACACTAACACACACCTCATGAAACAAAGGAACACCGATGATCAAAAACACACAAAAACGAGAACAAAAGTCTCATTACAGCAAAACAAACACCATAAAAAAAAAGACCACAACAACAACAAAACAACAGGGATATATGAGAAAGGTGAGACAGCGATACAGGTGAATATATGAGGGGAGAAAAAAAATGGAAACAAAACTAAAAACATCCAGAAATAAAGATAGATAGCTAATGGTTAATTAATAAATAATTAATTAATCATGGGGAAACACTCGTTGGAAGGAGCGCCGAATCGCCAATCCTGAAGAGCATCTACCATCCTACTCCGACCTTATAGTCTACTACTCTTAAAAGTTCAAATATGGGGGACCAATAATGGCCCAGATCTAACTCCAAGCTGTACAACTCTTAAAAGTTCCAAGATGAATGACCAACCAGGTCCAGATCTAACTCCAAGCTCTATACCCGTAAAAGTTCCAAGATGATTGACCAACCACATCTAAGGATCTTACTCCAAGCTGTTCTACCTTAAAAGTTGCAAGATAATGACGGACCAAATATGGACCAGATTCCAATATGATGCACCAATCAATGACCAGATCCAAAATCCCACATATTGTTTTATACTGGAGGATAATAATTTATCCTGAAACTGCGGGAGCAAATCAAATTTTAGTGCCACAGTGCGGGAATGTGAGGAAAAACAGTGATCATTACAGAATTGGATGCAAATCACATCAAAAATCAAGGTTGTAGAAATTTGCATCCGGCATTATATCTAAATTTTAACCCAAACGTATTGGGTGAGGTATGGTTGTGGTTGGGAGTTGAAATAGCTGGGGCGAAGGGTAGCAAGTCGCTTGCGAGAGACGGTTGAGGTGAATTCAAGGGTGCCACACATTGGGATTTTGTCCCAAGATTTAGACGGGATTATATGTATTTTTGCAGTCGTTATCTGAAGGTAAGCATAGGTTCCGTTGTACCGTACCTTGATATAAACCACTGAATAAATACTTGAATAATCCCTTCAAAAGTCCCAAGATAGACACAAAATATCCCAACGCCAAGACCTACATCCCAAGATTTTTTGGCAAATAACCAAGGATTGGTAAATATCTGCGTACATCGTAATGAGGCAGATGGTGGTGTGTGTTATCGAGAGCTGACATCAAGGCGTATATGTGACACAATAAGTAGACTTTTACGAATGTCGGCCGGGTTTTTTGTATGCACTTGAAAACTGCGGTTTCGGTTTCGCAGTAGCTCAGCAGAGCCTTCAGGAAGGCTTGCCACAGCCCACGGGTTAACTGGATGGACTATGACAAGGAATTCCTGAATAAGAATTGAAGAAGGTAGTCTATAAAGAGTGTTGACCAAGAAATTAATGAAGGGCGTGGAATGAAATCAAATTTAAGGAACATCTACAAGAAATAAAGATTTATAAATATATATAAAAGACGACGTATACAAAAGATGGAAACGTGATATAGAAAGATATATTATAATAGAAAATAATCAGTATTAAGATACACATCATTCAGGAGGAAACTGCATACATGGAAATGAATAAGGTAAACAAGAAGGAGGAAAAGAAACCGTGAGTGACAGAGAAACACAAAAAACACAAATCAACAAAATATAATTATAAAACACAACTAAAACACACACACCACCCACACACAACACACACAACAGACACACACACAAACACATACACAAACACACACATCGCACACAACACACACACACACACACACACACACACACACACACACACACACACACGACCCCACACACACACACACACACTTACACACACAAACACACACACACACAACAACACACACACACACACACACACACACACACACACACACACACACACACACACACACACACACACACCACACACATCACACACACACACACAACACACCACACACACACAACACACACACACACACACACACACACACACACACACACACACACACACACACACACACACACACACACACACACACACACACACACACACACACACACACACTAACACACACCCTCATGAAACAAAGGAAAACCAATGATCAAAAACACACAAAAACGAGAACAAAAGTCTCATTACAGCAAAACAAACACCATAAAAAAAAGACCACAACAACAACAAAACAACAGGGATATATGAGAAAGGTGAGACAGCGATACAGGTGAATATATGAGGGGAGAAAAAAATGGAAACAAAACTAAAAACACATCCAGAAATAAAGATAGATAGCTATTGGTTAATTAATAAATAATTAATTAATCATGGGGAACATTCGTGGGAAGGAGCGCCGAATCGCCAATTCTGAAGAGCATCCTACCATCCTACTCCGACCTGTATAGTCTACTACTCTTAAAAGTTCAAATATGGGGGACCAATAATGGCCCAGATCTAACTCCAAGCTGTACAACTCTTAAAAGTTCCAAGATGAATGACCAACCATGGTCCAGATCTAACTCCAAGCTCTATTACCCGTAAAAGTTCCAAGATGATTGACCAACCACATCTAAGGATCTTACTCCAAGCTGTTCTACCCTTAAAAGTTGCAAGATAATGACGGACCAAATATGGACCAGATTCCAATATGATGCACCTATCAATGACCAGATCCAACTCCCACATATTTGTTTTATACTGGAGGATAATAATTCTTATCCCTGAAACTGCGGGAGCAAATCAATTTTTAGTGCCACCAGTGCGGGAATGTGAGAAAAACAGTGATCATTACAGAATTGGATGCAAATCACATCAACATCAAGGTTGTAGAAATTTGCATCCGGCATTATATCTAATTTAACCCAAACGTATTGGGTTGAGGTATGGTTGTGGTTGGGAGTTGAAATAGCTGGGGCGAAGGGTAGCAAGTCGCTTGCGAGAGACGGTTGAGGTGAATTCAAGGGTGCCACACATTGGGATTTGTCCCAAGATTTAGACGGGATTATTCATGTATTTATGCAGTCGTTTATCTGAAGGTAAGCATAGGTTCCGTTGTACCGTACCTTGATATAAACCACTGAATAAATACTTGAATAATCCCTTCAAAAGTCCCAAGATAGACACAAAATATCCCAACGCCAAGACCTACATCCCAAGATCTTTTGGCAAATAACCAAGGATTGGTAAATATCTGCGTACATCGTAATGAGGCAGATGGTGGTGTGTGTTATCGAGAGCTGACATCAAGGCGTATATGTGACACAATAAGTAGACTTTTTCGAATGTCGGCATGGTTTTGTATGCAATTGAAAACTGCGGTTTCGGTTTCGCAGTAGCTCAGCAGAGCCTTCAGGAAGGCTTGCCACAGCCCACGGGTTAACTGGATGGACTATGACAAGGAATTCCTGAATAAGAATTGAAGAAGGTAGTCTATAAAGAGTGTTGACCAAGAAATTAATGAAGGGCGTGGAAGAAATCAAATTAAGGAACATTACAAGAAATAAAGATTTATAAATATATATAAAAGACGACGTATACAAAAGATGGAAACGTGATATAGAAAGATATATTATAATAGAAAAATCAGTATTAAATACAATCATGAATGT